>CAJQZM010038991.1:23679-81760 GCA_907164665.1 Colias nastes | reverse complement strand
ATGGTCATGAGCACGGATAACAGATGATTCTAAAAAACTAAAATACTCACCGTTGAGTGCTAAAAATAGAAATGATCTAATTCGGTTGTAGGTACTTATTATTCATTCACTTCACTCTAGATGCAAGAAAGCAAAAATATACATGGAATTTTTAATAACTTAGTTGATATAAGATATTAAGTCTATAAGGATTGTAAGCCATATGTATAAGTTTTGAAAAAAAGAGCGTTATTTTCGACTATTTACACCGTTATTTTTTCCGTATTTCTGCCATTGAACAATGAACAGGCCAGCTTCCATACGTTAGTGCCAGGCTATTGAGCGCCACACCAGCCGAGCGATATGGACCATGGACCCTCGAGCTTTCGAGAGCTTCAAGTGAACAGATTGAAACACTGCTTCATGATTTCTGCCCTAAGACAGATATACGCAGATATTTTTTACACGAATTATTTTAATATTAATTAATACTTTCACTTTTATAGCCTTACAAGTAAGTATCTACATAATAATTTCGAAATTATATGCTTGAATAATAATTAGGTATAGGTACTAGTGAAAAAAGTGTCTCTAGTGCATTAAACATGAACATAAAAAAACACGAACAGAAATTGGTTTGAAAGGAAACCGTAGGTACGTGTAGGTAGGTACCTTAATGGTAAAAAGCCGACCATTAAAAACATTCTTCAAACAGTGGAACACAGTTTTTATTTCAATGAATATAATTAAAATACTCTTGTAGCATGCATAGTAATTTCTTTTGACGAGGGACTAATTAAAGGCAATATAAAATTCTTGGCTTAGAATCTAGATGATATTTATGCAGTGTGCGGGAGCCCTTTGCGGCGCCGACGTCACCTGTCATTCGTCAGTCCGCCGCGCATACCGCGTGCGGCGGCCGGCGTGCGCGCACACGTAACCTTGTAAACAAATTTAAATTTAACGGGACCCGAGGAACGCAACAAAACTGCGCATTCCAATGCAGATGTGCGCCGACCGGCTGCGGCCACGGACGTGCACCAACATAAAAGGATTCCGAATTTGAATGGAATTCGAGATGCGGCCCAATGATTATCATGATAATTGCCTAGGTACAGCCTAGCGTGTTTCTTTGAATTTGCATAGAAAAACAGCACAAAAACCTCGTTCCTGCTTGCACCTTTTGTAAACAGGATTTTGTACATGTGTAATGAACTGGCCGCTAATTATAATGTATACGGATGAATGAATAATTAATTTGTTTACTTACGTTATGTTGAAAATATATTATATTCTATTATCCAATCTACTTACAAAATTGGCTATAACTAGGTAATCATTCCTCTTCACTCCAAGAGGTCAACTCCAAAATTTCTCCTGGTTTAAATATTATGTTTAATAAACACACGGTGAAAGATTCATTCAATTTTTTCTTTTTACATATCAGTCGCATCAAACGACCCTGAGCTGAAGATTTGGCCATTCATCAGCGGCCCGTTATTGGGCCAATTGTCTAAATTAGCATACTTAGCAGAGGCGCCGACAGTCGCGCTGCCATCAAAGAGAGCCGCAGATCATTCCAATTTAATCTCTACCCTCAAGTAGATAACGTTTAAAATGCATCACAAATAGACATTATCTGTAATTGTTGCGATTAAAACTTTAACGGTCTGAAGTTAAAGGCTAAATAATCAAACCTTGACTTGTTTAGAGCCAGTGCAAATTGATTAAGATTTTAATGATTATCTAGAATACTATCTATAAATGATATTTCACAATGCAACTTGTTTAAATAAATCTTGGCTCTACAAATAGGGTAGCGCCTATTACATTAAACACATATACATAGCTTCTTAATTTCCTATATGTAGGCATGGTCAGAAAATGTATTTTTGTAAAATATGTGTGAAGGAATGGGAGCCACTTGTAAATTCTGTAATATTATGGATCTAAAAATAATTATTTTCACCTTGTTTTTGGACAGGTATTATCTTTGAATGCCAGTTAAAATAATGAACACTGTATAATTTTAAATTATTCATTGTTTACTTGAAATACCAACCTTGCCTGTAGTCACATGTTTTAAATATATTAAATTGGTCATTATTTTTACCGAACTTGAAATGTCACATTGGCAAAAACAATAGAGTAGAAATAAATTATTTTACGACTCTAATTTATTTAATTGGTATAACGGTATTTTGACATTTAAGAAAGCTGCGAAGAAAGTGCTTTTGTATTAAATGCCTGTATGAGCATGTGCGTTATTAATTAAATTTCTACCTATGGTATAAAAATATTCATAACGTTAAAAAATGTGACATTTTTGTTTTTAACATAAACAACTATTTTGACATTCGATCCAAAATTAAAATTTGGTGCGGACACATGTCGCTGTTCATACTTGTTTTTTCTATAAGCTATATTTTTCACTATCCATAATTGCCCGTAGTATAATTCCATAATGGTTAACTTCGAAGTGCTGAAATCTATTCTAATAGGTGCTTAATTAAATTCACCTAATACCTATTAACAGTAAGCACACTACACACACACCACATATTGTACCTACTGTTAAAATATTTAGTCTCTACATGCATAAAATTTGTGAAAATCCAACACAAGAAAACAGTTTCAGACATTACCACCTTTAATTACTTATAGGCACCGTATTAACATGTTCTTTACAAATGTAACCGTACTGCATATATGCAGCATAATTTATCAAATACCCAGGATATATTAGAAGCACAATTTAGTTTTTTTGAACATATTTGAGCGTTTGATCCCGCCGATGGCTGTCCCGTTATAAAAACAGGAGCAATGCATGTGCGGCGTCCTTAAGAGGAGGCTCCCTTTCTCATTTCTGGCACTGAGAGACCGGTTACGGTACTAGACGCTAATACAGCCGTAATAAAGTTGAATATCGCGTGCGCTCTTTGATCGCGTTCGAGCTCGAAAAGTAAGTCTCAATTCTTATTTCGTTTATAACTAAAGTAATAATTGATCTAGAGAAAAAATATCTTGGGATTCGATAGTAAACTCTATTTTCTTACTGTTAACATTTATTTTAGACATAAAGTCCAAGTAAATCTTTAAAAAAATGTAATAATCCTTAAAAAAGGCATCATTTTTGAATAAAAAATGAATCGAGCGAAAATGTTACAATTATGTTTCTGTCTTGTACATCGAAAGAAAAAGACCCAATAAATCATATACTAAATTTCCATTTTGATTGTATGTGTGACTGTTTCAGAATATTAATGCAAATTCACATAAAATTTAGGGAGCTTCCCCTTAATAAGTCATTGATGTGCATTTAAGAATGCTCATAAACTAAAGTAATTTGCCTCACTCATCTATGGAGATATTTTTTAATTGAAACGGGAATTCTACTTGCTCAAGCTAACCTTATTACGTATTTATCTTTAGAAGTAAGTTGGTTAAATCAAGTTCAAACATTTTTTCATTCAACTAGAGTTCTGATAGATGTACTATATTAATGTCTGGTATAAAAATCTACAATGTGAAGATTTTATAGCTTAAAAAATATTTATAACCTAACTCCCAAATGTCAGACTTGTTTTTGTTTTTTTTTATCGTACCCGACTAAGTGAAACCATTTTTTTAATAAAACCAGTATCTATAATAATTGTAATATTTTTATTTTAGGTACAAGGCAATATGTACTATTGCCACTTGATTAACTGTCCTGGCAGACAAGCACTGAAAACAGGAGACCTACGTTATTGAAGTTGCTGAAGTTCAAGCTAGAGCACCCAAATATAACTAAATATAACGAGATATTCAATGAAATGAATATGTTATGTAAGTATTATGTATAGTGTATGTAAGTATAGTATTATGAAATAAATGTTATGTTATTAATATTTTATGTAAAATCAGTAAATTTATGTTGCAGAATTTTATATTTACTGAGTTAATTTTAAATGTGGTTTGAATTTAAACCTTTTTATTTGAATACGAATTAAATTAACTTAACGAGTACTTTAAACTTGCTTCTAACTTATTCGAAAGACGTGCATTGTAGGTACCTAATGATTAAAAAAATGCATATCATGAAGTGGGTATGAAAACATTTCAATTAGGTACCTATGTAGTATTGAATTACGGAGTAGAAATTATACCGACATAGCATTTTAATAAAACATTATTGATTGTCTCTATGCATTGTTCTTTTTCTTAACTTGTTACGTATATTTAAAAATGTATGAACAAACAATGGAAAAAAAATCACAATCATGAATCAAACTCTAGATAACCAATGCAATTTCCCTAAAAGGAGAAATTGATTAAAAATACATTGTATCTATGAATTTAGCAGCAACGCAGTTCACATGACAAGAAAATATAATTGAAAAACAAATTTGACGGTAACTAGTGGGTATTCCTACAATCCCGTTACTTGCCCTTTACGTGTCCATATAGTGATAACTTCATTGCCTTCATACAATTTTTTGTTCGCTAGAAACAACTTTCTCCTCATATATGATAAGTTATGCGTTCCATTCAATTTTTGCACGCGCCCATTGTAGCGTGTCAAATGATACAGTTGTTTCTTTATTTAAGCCTGAATAAATTATATTGTTTTCTAAATATAAACTGTTTTTAAGCAATTAAATGTTGTTCAGACTACGTGTTTTAAATAGTGTTTTGTTAATAATTATGAAATATTATGCCGAGTTATATTGGAACATAAATAATTGGTAAACTTAATTATTTTATATCTATAGGAAACTACCTACTAAGGAAAACTTATATTTATCGCAGTCAAAATGTTAATAACCAATCTATTCTTGCATCTAGTTATCTATCACAAATCTTACTTTCTGTTTCCTAACTCGACTTTTCTTAAAATAAACAAAACATAATGAAATTGCAAGTCTGAATGTTTTCAATAGCGAATTAGTGAGCAGAAATCAATTGTAGGTAGTTGTATTGTGCGCTGGGGTCCGCTGCGTCCCCGCCGGCATTGTGCCCGGCCCTACTCCCTTCGTCTAGTCACATCGCTATACATCCAGCATCCTATAAATGTAATTGACATCCACTGTATTATTGTTAACTTTTTTACGCAGTTTGCAACGGAACGAGAATCTTTATGTTAATGGAAAAGTACTTGTAACAAGTTGTTTGGCTCTAATTAAATTAAAGTTGCGAAAACATGAAATAATGTAACCTTTTAATAGTTTGTTATTTCGAAACTATATAAGGTGTTATACCAAATTTTTACACGCTATGTTTAACTTATTTATAACATGTTTTTTTTTATAAAATGACAGATAAAAGTGCGGAATTGTTTGAGTATGTGCGTGTGAGTGTGTCACATGTATCTTTCCCATTGAAACTGCCACACAGGTGAAAACTGAAAACATAAAAGAATTTTCGTCGTAATTTCCTACTTCCATGTCCGATTTTCACAAAGGTACAAGTCATTTAATTGGAGAGCAATATCTAAAAGTAATTGTAAAAGTTCGATCGCCATGTTTGCGTCCAGCCCGCCCGAGGGGGGAGGTCCTGGGGCCAATTTAATTACCAAATGGTTCGTTATTCGTGACCTCTCGACCATATAACTTGCTAACAAGCTTCTGTGTAGTGGTCTAATTGATTCTGTAAAACGAATTCAAAGTTAATAGACGGAGGGCCAGTCAAGCGTGAGCTGGCTTTACGCTGAGGTGTTTCGTATCGATGTATTAGATTTATGTCCATTTTGATGCATCACATCGTAATAACTAAATAAATAGAGACAAAAAGAACACGAGGAAATGTTGTTCGAATAAAAATTTATGATGCGTTTGATTAATTTGTTTACAATCAAGTAATAAATCTGTAGAGAAATCTTATGTTTTTTGTGTAATTACTGGCTTAGTGCTGTACGATGTTAATATGATCAGAGATATGGATCAAACACGAAAGAAAATAGTTTTATTTATGAATACACATAATATAGGTACGTTGGTTGGTCAGTTGCGTTGGAATTGTGAGGAATTTTTACTCTAAATTCTTCAGTTACTTTTATGTTTACTTACCTACGTATTTCAAATTATTCGAAGACATGAACATTAAAAAAAAAATGGAGACGGAGAACCTCCACCTTTTCATGAAGACGGTTAAAATTAAGAAACCTTGTAACTGCGCCAAAATGAAAGTAATATTTGCATACAAAGCTCGTAACAAATGTGATGAACGTCTTGAAGCTGTCAACAGTTCTCCTCAATAAATATTGGGTACCTAAACATGGGAAAAACGGGTATTTTTTACGGTGCTTATTATAACCGCTTTCTAATAGCCACACAATGGATTTCCACGGCAATGAGCAAATGATTGAGTCTTCAATGGCTCATCAATATGCATGGCTTGTTTGTGCCATTTAGCAGTTTTGACGTTGCTTGATCGACGAGCATTCGGAACAATTGCACTTTGATTATAAATTGCTTCATTATCTCGCTGCAAGATTTATAATAAACTCGGCTGAGTGTGAACGATGTGTGAATGCAAATTTGTTGAGATGCAATTAATTGTTGTGTTTGTGTGATTATGTTCATTAGCTGTACGTGTGCCAGATCTTTTTTATTAGATTCTCATCAACAATTCTGTTCTTTATTAAATAAATATTGTAAAAGAAATGCTTCGTAACGTAGAGATGACGAAGCAGGTCTAAATACGTTAACAACACAGTTACAAGAACCTCCCTCGTTATTTTAAACAATTCGATAATGAGGCCCGCGAGCCCTGATTGTAGCAAAGGGTCCCCCTAATGAGGGGGGAGATCAAATAGCGCTTGTTTGCTCACGGCGAACCATTAGGCTGGATTGGACATATTTGAAACTTTTGACCGTTCGACGACTGTTTTATTTCTTGTTAAATGGTTGTAGACTTTGCTATGAGTGATTTTTGTAATATTGATTGAATTCATCGTCTTTATTTAAGCAAAGTTACTGATAAGACTCAGAAGAAATGAAAATTCCTCCAAGATACGTTTATAGGTTACCAATTTAATTTTTGTCTAGTTTCCATAATAACAAGTTTGAACAGCCTCAATTATCCATAAAAAAAACTGTCAAACTTTCTTCAAAGTACCCACAAACTATCTCCTATAGAGACGGCGCATCTTATTCGTCAACCGAACAAGTTTAGGTACCTATACTGACATATATTTGCATATGCCCCTCGGTTCCGCGAATCAAATTGTAAAATGACACTTGAAGTGAAGCTCGCATTGCGCAGGACCGCGGCGGGAACCTCCGGCCAATCACAGCACAGCGTATGTAAATTATTTATATGTAAATGTACATTGAAATTTGTTTAAAATTACACCGCGCATGCACGGCACGACGTTTTTTATTGGCGTTTTGCTAAGGGCTGCTTCCAAGTTAGGGTTGAACCCCTAACCCTTTTGAACCCTTTTTTTGGGCAGATGTTTTTTAGTTGGCACGAGATTGTCGCGTGTGTCAGATTGATTTGAACACCTGGTGATTTTTTATCTGAAAGTGCTTTAAAGGTATTTTATAATGTATTGTGTTGTATTTTTAAATGCGAAAGTGTGTGTGTTGTTTGTTTATTCTTCATACTAAAAAATGGATGGCTGGCAAAAGTCCAACTTTCGCTAGCCCGGGCGAGCAAACTACCTGCATATTTTACAATTGTTTCAAGTAGAGTTTACGTATTTTAATACCTCCATATCTTATAACATAGGTATCGAACTAAATAACAAAATAAATTCCGTCAAGTAGAAGCGTACGTAAGCGGAATTTATATTTATAAAGCATTTGAATGTCATTAAACTCACATCAAACAAAAACAAAAAGAAACAAAGAAATTCTTAGTTAATTACATTTATCTCAGTAATTTTAATATTATCGCAAAAAAAATTGTATCTCTTATAAAATTTCCCAACAATTTCAATTAATAAAAGTATCTAATATTTGTAAAAACATCGATATTACTAAGTCTCCAGTATCGGTTACTGCGCACACAACGTTGTTTATAGCTCTGATGTATTGGAAAGCAATTTAACTAATTTCCTGGTGTGGACAACACTAATATTGGCACATCGACGCGTCTGCAAAGGAAGGAGCGGTCACATTATTATAATAGAACAAACAGTAAAAGCTGGCTAGTTTATACCTAAGGATAGTTTATTGAGGTTAACAGTAATAAGACACGTGCACGTACTAATATAAGACACGTGCACAGCATTTTTTACGTAAAATTGAAAACTTTAAAAATCGGAAAAAATTTTTTATATGTTAAAAAAAACTCAAAAATATCATGCTATGCATAATAGGTATAAAATCAACCACTAATGAAAATCTAAAAAAAATAACAATAAGTTTAAAGATTAAAGGACATAATGGATTCAATATTCCTACTGACTTTCTGAAGAATTTAAAAAGTCAATTGATAAAAATACCCAAACTCTACAAACGCAATAAAAACCATAAACGATAACTTCAAAATAAACCCATAAAACTGAATTGTTATAAAATATGTAAAAGTATGAGTAACAATAAATATTTCGCGGCGGGGCCGGAAATGGATGAAGCCATTGCGTACACCCTCCGTGATATATGCTTGCCGCCTGCCGCCTCTCGTGTCGGATGTTTGCTTGTTATATGACGTCATATTCTTAGCATTTCTAATGGTCCTGATAGTCTTGGTGTTAATGTATGAAAAGGAACAATGGCATTTGTTTCCTCTGATTAGGAAATTAAACACTACTGCTACACATACATTCAAATTTCGTATATCAATAAACAATGTTTCAATCAAAATATATTAATATTAAAAAAATAATATTAAGAATGCAATAAAATATCCTAAAGTTAAAAGCAAAAGTTTTAAACTATAGATATCGTTAAACAAATGACGATTGATGAGGATGATTATTGATTACATAAAGATTTTTAAATGTTTCGAATTATTCACAGTAGTTTAGCTCTACCTTTTTAAAATTACTTGATAAATCATACTATATATTGCCTATACCTACCATATATGTAAACATAACAAGGCTATAATACGCCAAGCCCATGTTTTATCCCTGTTGACAGTCACTTAGCACACAAATATTTTCCGATCAGTTTTCATTTACACAAAAAACAGAACATAAGATATTTGCTTAGTTATTTCTCTAACTTATTGCATTAGTGTTGTTGATATAACTTCCATTTGTTATGCTTTTACTAGTAGTTAAATAATAATATTCAATTATACTATCTACTTAAAATAATGAAATAATAATTTTTCAAACTGAATGTAACTTGTAACATCGATAAATCACATAATTATTAAAATAATTTATGAATAATTGACTTAATTAGTATTTAAAGTTTATCGCATTTTTACAACTTCAATGCTTAGATACTGTATATCATCTGCTAATTTAGTACTTAAATTATATAAAACATTAGCTGCGCTCCGCGGTTTCACCCGCTTGGCTCCGCTCCTGTTGGTCTAAGCGTGATGATATATAGCCTTCCTCGATGAATGGGCTATCTAACACCGAAATAATTTTTCAAATCGGACTAGTAGTTCCTGAGATTAGCGAGTTCAAACAAACAAACAAACTCTTCAGCTTTATAATATCTGTGCCTCCAGTGAATAAGGGAATAACTCAAAAACAGCACTTTTCAGGAGAGACAAAAAACTATATATCAATACTAAATCTTTATAACTTCAAATTTTTAAGCTTGTATGGGTAAGATATGATGTTAGACTTTAGTTTTACATATGAACACATATTGTAACAACCCCATAAATATACTTTTTTCGTGTTTTTTTGTAGTTGTGGCCTTATGAACGAGTACTTCATGGAATAACTCAATGTATTCACATAATTTTTTTTTTGCTCTTTGCAATATAACGACTTATGCCCTAATGCACCATGTTCATAATCGCATAACACGACTTATATTATTGCCAGTTTTGGTTTTATAGAAATGATGTGACTTATTATGCTTGAAATTTGTGTACTTTATGACTCAATTGAGGCCTTTTAGTGGAAAAACTATGCACGTAGCTTGAAAAACGAATGAAATTAACGGGTTTTTTATCGTTATTTAGATAATAAAAACAAAACAACATTTAGGTATTTATGCATTTAACCCTAGAAGTCCAATCTACGTAAATTTGATGTATACTCTTCTATATTTACCATCGAATCGCTTCAAAATCTAGAACCAACTCATTAGCCGTCGAGACCTAGCAGTTCATAGTTGGCTCATCCCGGTAAATTCCGCCATTTTGTTGTAAAGAGGATGTTGTGCGTCATTTTTACGTTGGGCTTTTCGTAACTTTTACGATTGTTTCAAATTTTTATTTTGTGATTTATTTGAATATTTTTTTTTCCAAGTCACGTTTCACATGATATAGTATTATACTATAGATTGAGTATAAAATGGGATCCAGACGCGTCTTTCCAAACTATACATAGCCAGAACGCAACCATAGGAAACTGCTCGTGTATATATTGTAATGCTGTTTTTAAGTCTGTGATTATAATATATACACGCATTTTGCGTACTGATCGCGTATACTTTGTAACGCGGATGCTTGCGTCTTCGTTCCAAACTATACACGATCAGTACGCAAATATACTACACCACTTACACTTGAACGAAATAATAAATATACAGGTAATCATAGATTTGTACAGCTATATCTATCTACTTTTATTCTCCTTGATTATTATTGATTCAGTAAAATATGGAATAAAAATATTATTATGTAAGCTTAGGCAAATAAATAGGTAACAGATAAGGGGTAACAGATAATGTGGGTTAGGTTAGGTTCGTGTTTTTTTTAACTACACAAAAATAGGAGCCCCGCAAAGCGGGGCTCCGTCGCCTCGCAACCGTCTTCTTCTGGACTTATTAGATTTTTACTTTTAGCACTATTGTCAATTGTAAGTAAGTCGTGTAGTATAGTCGGGAACGAAGACGCAAGCATCCACGATACAAACTATACACGATCAGTACGCAACATTCGTGTATGCATTGTAATAATAGATTTAAAAACAGCAATACAATAATATAAACGCGAGCAATGGAAAAACGCCGCGCTTACTCCGAAACATACACGATTAGTCCGTATGCGTACTGGCGCTGTATGTTTTGGAACGCTATTCTTACTTACTTCACTACAAAGTATACGCGAGTATTTGCGTACTGCTGTTGTATAGATTGGAAGAACTTTGTAAAAAAGTTATTTCCAAACTATACGTGATTAGTTTCACACCGTTGCGTGCTGGCCTTGTATAGTTTGGAAATACGCGATCCAGACAACTTTTATACTAGGACGAAAAACCTTCAATTTTAGTAAATGACGATTATTGTCCTCCGCTGGATTTGGACTCCAAGCAAGAGGATTGGGTGGCTGAAGATGTTGTCCGGAGTAAAACCGAATATGTCATGGTGGTTATACATTGAGGATACAAGCACTATAAGGAGATAAGAGAAGCCCGAAAACCATATTCCTGTAACCTGTATGTTCAGTTACAGGAAAAGTTATAGGTGGTAGTGGCGATATTTTACGGCATGATATGGAATTTTAAAAATTTGTATATCATATAATATCAAAATAATGTAGATAAATAAAGAAAATACAATGAGCCGCAAAGATTTTATGAAAAAATTAAGCACAGATTTGAAGATGCCTTGGATGCAAATACGACTTGTGGCACGCACTTTGAAGAGACTCTACGTGACAATAGCCCAATTTTTTCAAAATATGTGGTACCAGAGTATCCATAAAATATTTACGAAAATGCAGGACCAAAGAAGTATCGATATTGCGGATTTTTTTCCTATAAAAAAGGCAAATACGCTATATGCGGAGAACACAATATTCATAATTGTCAAGACTGGTTATAAATACTTTTTTTTTTCTATGCGACTATTATAGACTAACTATAGTAGGTATTGTAGGTAGATTAAATTTTAAAAAAAGACTAAAAACCAGGTTTTTTTACAAACTTACCCAATTATAAGAAGAAAATATAAGTTTAACATTTTTATTGGCTTTTTTTAGATGATTCAATTATCGTTCTGTATTTATATAAACAAAGAGTATAATATCATTAAATGCACTTAATGTGTTAATTAAGACTGTATTTTTAATATCTATTGCAAAAAATAGTTAATTTCCATAGAAATATATTAGTATCCCAAGTTAACTGATAAATATCTTTTTTTAAAATATAAAGATTTGTTGTTGCAGATTTATTGAAAAAAACGATTGAAAAATAATAAGGAATAGTTTTTGTCGTTTCCGTGTATTCAAATAGACCAATAGCAACACGGCATTAATGCGAAACTGTCTCATGTCGTCACTTGAACCAATGACACTAAAAGAGTTGTTCCTTTATGCTCATGTTAGAAAAATGACACAAATGCGTTTATACTAAAATTGTGTTAGCACGGATGGAACATAATGAATTATGTCTTTATTCAAAAAGTATAACTACACATACGTCTTTGTGTTCGTGGGTTATTTTGACTCGAGACGAATAGTTCCTTTGCGATTGCCTAAAATGATGGATAAGGTAACTTATACCGTTAATCACACCCTACTTATACCGTTTGGGTCATTCGAAAAAATGGGTTAGGATGCAGCTAGAGATATGACCTTTTGATATGTTGTGTATTTTGACGAGCTGAATCCAATGGTGCAATAAAAACCAAAGGGAATAACTCGTCTTACTCCCTTATTCACTGGAGGCACAGATATTATGTATAGATTATATCTCACTTCACATTTAAAAATAACATTTGCGTAAAAGCCATCACAATAAATACCTCCATGAATCACCGACTCCACGGGCGGGCGGGAGCGGGGCGGGCGGGCGCAACCCTTCCTCTGGGAGGTCATCTATCACTCCGAGCGAAATGTATTTTAATCCACTACCCTCCGCTTCATGATACGTGAAAAATGATTCTCACCCACACACATACAACGTGATATGTGTGCTTTTAATGACGTCGCTAAGTGTTGCAAAAAATGAGAGATTGGAAAATGTGCTTGTGCCAGCTTGAGTAGTTTATTTTCGGCAATCATATGGAGGCTAATGTCTAAAGTATAAAGAGGCATCCGGGTAAAAGTGTATGTCGAAAAAAAAATTCAATCCAATAACACGTCCACAAACTTTTTATAATGATGTTTTCGTAAATCAGAATTAATGCTAGCTTTAGTTTAGTTTGAACTTAAAAAAGTTTTCTAGTTGTGTCTAGGTAATGTTGTAAAATGTCATAGTGGCGATTTATGCAAACTTTATAAAATATTCGAATAACAGTAATCAGTATATTTCAGAAATAAGTTTTTCTCAATGAAATTCTTTATTTGATAGGCTGTTCAATCAGACAAAAAAAAATACAGAAAAAAACTTTCAAATTAAATCACAACCAACAAAGCTGTTACGTTTACACGCTTTTTAATTCCACCCAGAACAGCCTACATGTAAACACGCAAGCATTTTACAACGTAAGCGATCTCCGGAGGCTGGACCATCCATCATCTGACTGCCGACCCTCGGAGGCCTCGCTTCTGCCAGTCATGTTCCTTTGACAGAATATACCAAACCAACCGTTTCATAGTTAAAAGTGACTTTATGATTGACTGGCATGGAAGATTTATTATTTTTTTGCATCGTTTATACATAGCATAGTTTGAGGAACATAGCTGGTTAAAAAGTTAAAGTTTTGCTTACAAAGTACTTACAAAGTGATTTAAAACGTCCGCGTCGCTAAATGCCGATAATCTACCATATTAAGGTATATTTGTAGATAGTTGGAGATCTATAAGACTATTTACAATTTTGTTTCAAAAATCGTCATAAAATAATGGTGAAACAGAACAGCTATATAAATCTAAAAGCATCCTATCAAAATGAGCTTTACAAATAGTGAGACATGTATTTTGAATTTACGACAATGTCTTTACGGCGCGGCTCTGACCCCCAGGGTCGCAGGTCGCGTATGATAATAACATTGATCGTTTTATTGGTCCGTCACTATCGCGGATTACTCCAACATCTGTCCCGGAAAATTCACTCTCCGAGTAGTGCTGGAGGGGAGATAAAAAAACTGCAATAACGTGGTGTCATAACAAAGACTACTATGCCGATAATACTATGATTAATACCCGGCGTTATCTCGAGAGTGCAGGCTTCTCCCGCCCTACATCACATTTCTTAAATGCCCTACTTTTCATTCGACCGGACTCGATTTCGACGTTAAAGCTGCACGGCTAAGGTCGACAATCGAGCGAGAAGCTGTTAAGGTATTCTGGAACCCAACATAAGAGTTACGGATTTCGCATAATGCATATTATATTCCGAGGGAGGCAGAGGGTCGGTTGGGCGCGGCGGGCGCGGGCGGGCGGGGGAGGAGGGCCGCGTGACCGCACGTCTTTTGCACGCGACAAGCTCTCAACATTTTTTTATTATTATTGCGCTTCGATGGAATTTATTCCGAGGGTCCTGATGCAATAGACACGCTTGTTTAGATCTTAGATTTTGAATATTTTTAAATCGCGTAATGGAGTGTTTTGAGTTTGAGTTTGAATGTATTAGAGTGAGGGTAATATAATGGCGGTTATAATTGGTTTTACGGGACATTGGGTCGGGATTAAATATACGATTAATAGGGTAATAAACAATGGTTATGTAAGGCTTCAGCGGCAGGTGCTGCGCCGATATTGGACGCATTGATAATAATTAATTACCCGAAGTTGGAGATAAGAAGAGCAGCTTCCCCTAGCGCCCAACGAATATATTAATGAGGGGATTATTTGAATCCAACACTATTATATATTGGTAACACTTAACAGTCGAGGCTTGGTTATATATTTCAATATTTTATTTGTTTTTCTTATTATGAGTCAGTAATACATAAAGGAATGGGAAAATAGGAAAGGAGTAAAAAATAGGTAACGGACAGCGACAGCCTTTTCTTTACACTTTGGTTTGGGTGAACTGGTGAACTGTAGGAATTATTCATCAGGATCTATTTTTACTTACCTTTGAGAAGGGTCCTAACTATGTTAAAAAGGCGGAATCGTCAAACAGGGTTCGTTTCTATCTAAGTACAAATTACATTTTAACTATTATTTGTTATTATTTTCCAAGGTATATATACCGTTCAAATCAAAAGTTTAGTTCATTTATTTATTAAGAAATGTAGTATTTTTACAACACTGGGAGTTTTTAATTCACTATAAAAACCAATATACCACTTTTTTGAAGCCGGTTAAAAGTTGTCCATATTATTTAATCGGTTTATAAAACTAGTTTAAATGTAAGATGTAAGAATGTTTAAATTTACATTATGTACATTGTTTCGACAGTAACAGTACAGACAGTAAATTTAATCAGATATAAAATAACATTTTAGTAAAAATTAACGTAACGTGATTTCAGGTTGAAAGCTGATCTTGATTAAAACCACAAGTAGCACAGAAAATACAAGTACCTACAACAATTAATAAAGCAGCTACGAGAAGAAACAAGACACGAGAGAATTCAAAATGACAAATCTTTTGAATGTAAGTTGACAAGTTAATAATTACAAAAAATGTTTAGTGGCTCTGAGTTAAACCTTTTTTGAGTATACTGTATTTCTAAGGCTGCATGTTAACACTTTTAAAAATTATCAATTTCATATTAAGCAGATACAACAGATAATACTTTAGCTAATACAAAAACTTTTACAACTCTAGGTATGTGAAAATGTGCACCAACAATAAATTCTATAAAACCAGCGGACAAATGAACATAACCTCCGTCAAACGCTATTAAAGTAATAACATTTAAAAACCTGTAAACTAAACTCGACTGTATCGTACATCTTTTCTTCGCTTCTCGTGTGTGTAATGTCGTTGGGCTTTCAACTGACCAAAATAACTAGACCCCTCCTTGTCCATTCTGTTTCCCCGATCGCGTCTCGAATTTGAGAGCTGCGGGGGTTGACAGGGGTCGAGTTATACTGGTAATGGTTCGTACATATTTCTGCAATTGATTAGGCGGGGGCGGTTGCCATGGCGACGGGTTGCACTAGGGTACTCTCCCTCGTCCCACACGGCTACTGTCAAACTTACGGGATATTCGACCTTGTGACCATGTATTAGAGTACATAGTGTTGATTCGCGTGCTGATTGTATTCGCGAAACCCCTTTATGATACGCGAGATGCTGGAGCTATTGTCTTGTCTCTATGCAATTTAGCTCGCTCCTGAATAATGGCGACGCGAATGGAGACTACGATTGTCTTTTAAACGATACTCTTCATAATTTAAACGAAAGTTGAAACAAAGAAATGTCTATAAAGTATAACGAAGCGTTGAGCGGGATAATGCACGACCCTTCGATGGGGATGAGACAAACCTTAACTTGAAAAATCTTTTTCTTTGGGAAGAGCTACGACTAATGTAGCTATTGTTTATGGGCGGTGTGTTTTCCATTGTAAGGGACGTTTTTTGAAAGTTTCCTAATTTCCCGGCAATAAAATATGTGTTACAGAAATAAATAATTTACTCAAATTATTTAATATTGGTCTGTAACGATAGTAAAAAAAATTCCAACCACATTCACGTAATATTTATCTACCTTGTTATAATATAAAGTCAGGATGACTTGAGTATTTAATAAAAAGTATTATTTATTTTGTCTATCATCTAATTGAATTTAAATAAAATTTTTCAACATTAAGAATGTTTTTAAAAACTTTTAGAACTCTACAATGTACCTACAAAGTTTAAAGTTTATTAATGTAGTACTCGAAGGATTGATTTAAGTAGATCGCTGTGTGAAATATTCCTACTTATTAATTATTTTTTCATAAAGCTTAAAAAAACTACACATAAAGAATAAGAAACAAATAGTGTACAAGTTCTCGCTATAAAGTTTCCCCTCGGCTTGCAATCCGGAATGCAATAAACCTGTACGCCATGCCAGAACGTAACTGTGAAATATTTCAGCTTTCCACCAAATACCTGCTATTAATTGAAATGGCGTAGGATTGTCTCGTGAAATACGCGAGGCCCGGTTAAAGTTAATTTCGCCGGGTAATCCGCCCGCTAATTGCTGCCCCCCCTCTGCCTAGGGGGGGAGGGTTGAAACTGCTATCTGAGTTTATAAGTTTATATGTATTGATAAATTTTGTGAAAAGCTGTGGGTATTTGTAGTAAATGTGGTTAATTCTAATTAGACCAACTACGTATTGGGCTTAGGTTGTTTCTTGTATTTAAAAGTAAAAGTAGATAACTACCTATAAACGTTAAACATTGAACTAAGTATTTGGTATACCTACTTTTAGAAAAAGGAGAGTTATTCATTCATTCCTAATATTCTAAAATAAATGTGTATAATGTATATCTGTAGGAAATGTATCTTGCATTCAGATGCATTTCCTTAATGAGCATAGGTACATTTTCGTATCAAAAGCTTAGAAAACGCATTCAATATTTGCACGTGATTTGAGAGAGATATTGAGAACAACTCACACGCGATACAGAAATTAGTAGGTATAAATCATTGCATTATTGTAAAGAAAATCTATTAAATGTAAACAAGTAGAGCATAATAATATTATATTAAACTATTATTTTAATTTTAATTCGTGCTATAAATTCTTTACAGTTTTAAAACTATCGATTACAAAAGTTTACTAGTTCAGTAGGTATTTTCAATTTACAATTCAATCCAATTAAAATTCGTTTATTTACTTAAATATTTATATGTAATTTAACCTTAGAGTTCAGTTTATAAGTAGATATAGAGCAACAAACGGTCCAAGACCAAAAATAAGAAATAACTATGTCTAATTATGTAAATAATTATAATTTACACTAAATACATGATTTGTTCGCATTGGATTAAAATCACAACAGCACAACATTGAATATCGGACCGGACCTACGGCATCAAGTAGTGAAGTGTCGCTCGAGGCTTAATTACGGAGGGTCGTTACTCGTTAGGGAGGGGGAGGGGGGGAGGGTGTCGTCTACCCTCTTATGAGTATTCTATGTTAATATTTTTGTTTCTTTTTATGTAATTAACGAAATTTTAAATGAAATAACGTAATCAGTGGAATTGAATATAGGAATCGAAGAGACAGGTTTACACTGTTTAGTATTCTTACAAGTAATCGGGATATTTACTAAGTATTAAATAATATAAGAGAATAATTAAGAATTATGTTAGGTAAAATAGACTAAAAGATATAACTAGATTGTAAATGTAACACACATACAATAATACCCAAACATATTATTTTTCTAATATAATTTTTCTTACATTAGGTTACTTTTTAAACCTATTCCATACGTTACTCAATTAAAGATAAAGATATTTTTAAACACATTTTGACAAAATAAACAAATAAAATCACCAACAAGTTGAAATAATTCACCAACGTATCCACGTATGCATAATATCATCAACGTATGCATATCAAAGAAAATTTCGACAATTCATCTCAAAGCTCCATGTAACAGATGCAGACGTACAGTACGTAGGCAAAACAAACAGTGTGATTAGTGAGGGCCGGGAGGGTGATTATGCATGCGATCGATACCTCCTCCCTCCGACGCGCACAGAATACATTACCCATATTTGCATAAGTTGATGAGATGGCCCCGCACTCCCAGTGAAGCTAAACTCATGTTTTTACTAATGCTTTGAGAAATTAGTATTATCTATACTAATATTATAAAGCTGAAGAGTTTGTTTGTTTGTTTGAACGCGCTAATCTAGGGAACTACTGGTCCGATTTGAAAAATTCTTTCGGTGTTAGATAGCCCATTTATCGAGGAAGGTTATAGGCTATATAACATCATGCTACGACCAACAGGAGTGGAGCCACGGGGGTGAAACCGCGCGGAGCAGCTAGTATAAAATATAAATATAATTATAATATGATAGAGGAGATTATAACTTACATTATTGAAGTCTTATTTCAACGTGTATATGGTATTGGAAATGAGAAAAAAAATATTTTGAAAGTGTTAACATATAAAGTAATGTTGTTCCATTTAAATGTTCTTAATCCTAAACGTTATATGTATTATTAAACATTTAACTTAGGATACATAAAAATGAGCACTTTATATTTTATAGAGAGTACTTACTTAATACTTGTAGAGTCAACATATTATATAACGACTCTTATACAATTATTTTAAATGTGCAAATCCTGAAAAAATAGGATATAGTAATAAAAATTAAGCTTTTAAAACTTTACATGTTAATTAAAAATACAATATCTTGCAAAAGAGAAAACAAAGCTGCAGTATCTATAAAGTAAATTTAAAATGGATGCCAGCGTGAAGTTATAACACGTAAAGTCCCATCTCGCAGTTTATGGCTCATTAATGACTCCATTAAAATTTAAACCCGTGAAGTGTTATTACTTTAATATTACTTTAATATCCGAGTTTGTTGATTAACGAGACTTTTGTTGGCTGTGGGAGATGGAGTCACGTTCCTAGTTTTATTTCAGCAGATATTTTGATGTCATATTTATTCTTTTCTAATATCTTGGATGAAAATAATTTGGGTAAAGAAACATACTGATTTGGATGGATGAAGAGGATAAGGAATTACATATTGAAAAGAAACTATTCGAAATTTCTGTTTTTAACATTATAAAAGTTAAGTTTTTCGGAAAATTCCACCCTAAATGTCAAATCATGCGTGTTTGATAAAAAAATCGTAACGAATTATCTACCTGAGTTCTTTTGGGAAAACTATACAGATCTACCTTGTTGGCGCTTTAAAATATCCAACCTCTTATTCTAGTATTTGAGTTTGTGTGTTTGTTCGTGTCGTTCCTACATCACAATGCACATTATTTAATTTCAAAAGCATCTAGACAAGCTAATAATGCCAAGTATTCACATGCTATTGTCTCAAGAGTAACAGTTTCAAGAATGTCGAGGGTGTTAGGGACGCGGGGTGCGGGGGTGCGGGGGCGTGAGAGGGTGCGGGGGTGCATTCCGCCTGGCCAATATTATACGGGCCTAGTTAGCGCGCACTGATATTAAGAATTCCACGAGGCACAGAGTAGTTTGTATTAGGAGAAATTAAAAATAAAGAAAATTCGAAAAAGGTATGGTAATTTCTGTTCGGTTCACATAAGCTAACCTTGTATTTATATCTTATGAATGAAAAGTAATTCGAAACGCTGACTTGGTAGATCAAAGTTTATCAGCGTCGATTTCAATAAAAGCATATGTGAATTTATCTGTAAAAATAATTGTATATCATATTATAATGAATAAATAACAGAATTAATGAGAACCGGATCATTTTATATGGATAATTTATGATTATGATGTTTCGCATATTAAACCAATGTAATTCAATGCAAACTTCTAAAATTGATTAAAATGTAGGCACTAACAACATTTAACGAATTTTGCGTGGTATTAAGAAATACATACAGTCATTTTTAACAATTAATCGTAAAATTTTAACAAATGAAATCCTCTGTGCATTCATTGCTCTACACTCTAAGATTGGAGCTCGGGCACAAAGTTGGTAATTGAAAAATCTTTGCAGCGAGCACCCCCCCGCGACCCCCCGCCCGCCCCCGCGCCCGCCCGTCGCAAATTAAACACCACTACAGTCGCACATTACATGAACTTTTATTTGGTATTTAGATACATCTGTAGTTAGATGTCCTCGACTTCTCTGTAGAATATTCATGTATCTGAAGCTTTGAATTTACTCAATTTAAATGTCTCTGCTAGCTGTAGGCGTTAGGTATTTCCTACAGTATACAAATGTAGCAAACTGCATCTGAAATGTGAGCATATGATGTAAATGTAGAGTATCGCTGTAGCAACTATGGTGTCAGAATATTATGCTATAAATACCTGAAAGGTTATATTTGAATATACGGTTATTCATCTACAAATGAAACAAAATCGTCCACAAAATTAATTGAATTTATAATGTACTAGCTTTCCACCCGCGGCTTCGCCCGCGGAGTCAAAGAAAAACCCGCATAGTTCCCGTTCCCGTGGGATTTCCGGGATAAAACCTATCATATGTCCCGGGGTAAAAAGTAGCCTATGTCCTTTCTCGGGTATCAAAATATCTCTATACCAAATTTCATGCAAATTGGTTCAGTAGTTAAGGCGTGATTGAGTAACAGACAGACAGACAGACAGAGTTACTTTCACATTTATAATATTAGTATGGATTGTTGGAATTATACTGTTTTCGTAGAGCAAAAAGTTTTGACAGCGATTGTCGATGACCCATGTTGTAATTAATCACAACTCATTCGAATTGTTTAAATGAACAAGTACGAAAAACTACGACAACTTGGAAATCTACAGAAACGATATAGTGACGTTTTACATGAATTTTGGTAAAGCGTAGCGCTCTCGTAACTAATTTGCCTACGAAGTGTGCTACGAAATTTTCGTGTAGCAACTTCTTAAAAATATACTACATATTTCTATCGCACATTCAATTCCGTAGAAATTGACTTTCCGGTAAATTATAAAAGCAGATATGATTGCTATTCTAATATAATTATACTTTAAAATATCGTTAAAGTCCCTCTACGCCTACACTCAAAGGTGGGTGAATTATATAATGTCGCGGCCCCCCCCCGGGAGGGTGGGGGTGCCGGTGGTGGGGGGAGGGGGGAGGTCTGGCCATTCGTCAGCGCTCCGCAGAAATGTTTTCATTTTTATTTCATAAATAAGGAGCGGAATCTCGCCCGAGCGTAATGAGGAGAGCAATATCTGCGACTTTTATACTGTTTGTATTTGTTTAGCGTTACGTTTGTATTCATTTAGAGTTGGGCTTAAGTTGAAATGGTAAAGTATTTGTTAATATAATTTGGATGTCTATTTAATTGTAAATCAAAACGCAAAATATTAGAAAGCTTACTTTTTTGTTAAAAGCTCCTGATAAAAGCTCCTGGTACAGGGTGGGCATGCAAGCCTAAAAGGAATGATAATTATGTTATAAAAGATATATTTCATTCAATTTATATATTTCTTGGTAATGTAATTATTAAAGGTAAAATATGTACATTTATTGATAGTAATTATAAAATATTCAAAATTACTTAGTAAAGAACTTAGGTACTGTTAGAAACTGATGAGATTTTCACTTATTGTGAAACTATAGCCTAAATAGCCCTTTATTTTCAGTAAAAAGTAAATTTTGATAAAATAAACATTGAAATGAACGTTTATCGACTACATTATAGATACGCAAAAAGGGGAACGATAATGTTACATCTAAAAATGAACTGCAAATCGTTTTACAAAATTCCAACACGTAAAGTGAATTGTTAGGGCTAGTATGATATTTGTCCGAGGAATATGAACCCAAAGTGGCCGAGCCAAATCTAATATAAGCCCAATAGCGTGCACCCGCGAGGAGCGCCGCGGGTCGCCGCTCCCTCGCGGCGCTGTGAACATCTCACTACATTCCGCAGCAAGTGTTTAAAATTGCTCCTCGGCCCCGAGCGGGGTAAAGGCCAAAGCGATCTCCCCCGACATATTGCAAACATATTCTCCGCTTGAAATTTATTGTAAATCGCGACGGGCGGGGATTTGAATCCCCTCGCCGGTCGCCTGTCAATAAACCGAATGGACTCGCCTGTTTGCGTTCGCTTTTTCGCCGAGCCTCAGCCTCCCTCGGGCGCTTCCGATTTTATTTATCTAACGTTTTCCATTTCGACGTAATTGTGTGAGTTACGCGATTGTTGTTAAAGCGAATATTTATTCGGGTCGCAGTTTGCTTTCCATTTGCCGCAGCACGGCTCGCCGATATTGTCCGCCGAATTCAATTTGCGGCTCGCGCTGGCCTATGACGTTATCAATAAATTGATCGCCCGCTTGTGACGGACGTATCTGACAACCTTGGTGCGCTTGCCTACGTCACTCTTCGATCATACACTTAACAAATCGCGTAGGCTGTAAAAATGAATCATTGACCGCCATAAAATCTACATAAGGTGAGGTTCGTTCGATCCCATTAATTCTAAGGCGGGACGGGTGTGGGGGTGGAGGGAGGGGGGGGGTCTACAATCAGCATTAGTCAGAATATATTTCGCGTAAATCTTTGACGGTGGCATTTTATGTATATCGTAAAAAACGGCGTGAGGCGAGCGGCCATAAATATGGGTCGTAAAGGGCGGGCATCCCCGCGCGGTATTCATTGCCAACACACTATGAATAGTAAGCTACAATAAAACTTAGGCCTGGACCATATAAATGTCCAGTAAAACAGACAGTAAAACAGACGTACAGGAAGCTACAGATATAGTCCAGCATTTAACTTGGACAAAAGCTGCCATTGCTTACCTACAAAACATAAAAACCTATATTACCTACTTCTTCAGTCATCGATTATATTGATGACCTTAATAAGAGCAAACAGAAAGATTATTAAAAATGTTCAGCCACTATTTACAACAAATTCAGAAGAATAACATTACAGTGATAATAAAGCTTTTGCATTATGTGACTCACTCATCACATAAGATGATATCTTCTGACTACAATAATTTCCGTTTTATTCCTTCCTATCTGATTATTATGATTAGTGTGTACATATTATAAAAGTCCCCATTTCTGTGACGTGGGGTAAAGTTTTACGTTTGCATGATCAGCGTTATTTGTATTTATTGTTTTGGACAGGAGACAGGAGGGTCGAGCCGGGACCGACCCCGGGATACACTTTTATGTCATATTTTTCTTAAAAGTTACGTTTATCCGACTAATATAAATATTCATGTCTCTACATTCGAGCATTTTATGATTTGTATGTTTGTGTTTTAGTTTATTTTTCTTAAAGCTCAAATTAAAATTTATACATATTATAATAGTACATAAACACATGAGTAGATCATTATCTACGTGTACGTGGAAAAGTATCTAGTTAATTTTTTAAAGTTTTCTTAGAATACATAAAACAAGATATACTTATACCTACGTTAAATGTAGAGCATGTAATTTTAAAGATTCCATTACATTTATTCAAATTGATGTGTTGTTTATAGTTATGAATTATCTGAATAACTATGATCATGATACCGTGTTCTGGGCTTCCTTGAGCATTTGATATAGTTCTGTATCTATTTGAACATAATTAGGCTAAAAATCTTATCCTCTATTTAATTCGGTATGGTTGATAAAAGTAAAAAAAAGTTTAAATTAGATGTGTAGACTTTTATTATTTAATTTCAACTACATTTTTTTTATTTTCTGCATATTTTGAGATAAAAACCTTTCATAATACCACCAGCGTTAGCGTTTAAAAAGTGTATCTAAGTGACAATTCAAAATATAATTTTAGTGTACCTATGTATTATAAATTTATAATCCTGAAATATTATCTTTTATATTCCAGAAGCAGATAATCCTAGAGAAGATCGCATTGTGGCGGGAAAAAATAAAGATAAAAAGAAGAAAGGAATTTCTTTACTGCCTACAGGATAACGATTGCTTAGTCTACAACGAAATGTATTTAAACCATAGATCCTTTGAGGTAAAGTATTTTGAATGAATTAAATGATTATTTAAAATTTCAAGTTATAACATTGCTAATAATTTTCCTTTTTTTTTTCTTTGCCCATCAAATTTAAAATTTATGAGGATAATTTCTTCATTCATCCTGATGCAAGTATGTTACTGTTTCACGCAAAAACAACTGAAAAACGGCTTACGAAATCCTCAACTCCTGAAATTTTAATTTATTCTATGTTTTCTTAATTCATGATGTTACATTTTTCTATATCATATAATAAAATAAAATAAAATATCGCATAAATAGACTAGAAAAATATGAATGGAATTGAAGTTTTCACAATTTGTGACTATGGGAAATAGGAATGATTTAGCCTTCAATCTTGTATGTTATACTAGTAATACTTTAGCAAATATCGGGATTTAGTAACATTACAGTAAGGACAATCTCGTGGTATCGTTTGTTCGTCACATCTCACTAAATGAGGTCTTACCGCGGCCATCGCGATTGGTTACCGCTCGCTACAGTTAAGGCTGCCGAAATTTTGGTTCAAAGAATAAGATATAAATGGATAAGGTATATAAGTATTGTAAGTAGCTATTGGATGCTAACAAACAAATTTTAATGTCACCAAATTGTAGCCACTCACATCGATGCTAGTGTGTTTCTTTACTATTACAATTCTCTTGGTGAGGAAAAATAAGCATGCAAGCGAGTTTAGAAACCCTATAATATAACAGGAAAGAATTCGATTATTAATATAGAATTAACCTGTATCAATACTTGATTTTCATGTTTAAAAATAAATCGTGTAAAACACACATCCAATAAATTCCTGCACGCATGTGACGCATAGACGCGATTTTCCGTAAGACAAAGTGTGTTATTTCTCGCGGTTCCCGCGGGGGTTGGGGGTCCGGGGGGTTCGGGGTTGGGGGTTGTAATATTTTTACGAGCGCATTTTATTGTTGGCGGGATAAATTTGTCATCGCTGTCCGTCCCGCAGCGGCATGCAACTGCACCAACTTACATTCGAATAAAACTATAAAAGTTACATTTTTATATGAATTCGAGGAGGGAAATACGAATGTTATTATGTAGGGTTTGTTTGGTTTATGTGGAGGAACATGGTGTAAAACTTCTATGAAATGTATTGAGAATTGTATGTATGAATATTAAAATATATTAACTAGCTTGGTGAAATTCGAAAGATCTCACTCGGTTAAACCACAGTCGAGTTTGGTTCGAAAATTTTGGAATATATTCATGTTTACTTGTCTCTTTGTTTATTGGTTACTTTTTCTCATTAATCTATAGAGCTTTTACAAGATTTCCTAATTTTCAAAAAAGTCTAATGAAATAAGTAATTAGTTGGATAATTTATATTCAAACATAATTCAGATTAAGAACAGGTAATATAATACTATATACGCCTAAGTACGTTCTTGGAAAACTCATGGTCATAAAACAAATGTTTATAATTTTTAAGATTTTTCCTATCTCTGTATCTTGGGTTATTTCATATTTGTTAAGTTTCCTATAGTAAGTGATTCCTATGTCCATTATGATGAAATGTTTCCATTAAGGTGTTTGGCTTCTAACATAAATTATTATTTAAATACAAATAGTTATACTTGAGACTTAAGTAGGTACTGATTGCCTAGATATATTCTCTATTGTTATAATATTTACATAGCAATTCGAATAAACATATAATTAAAGATTACCTGTGTACATAACAAGGTTTATCGATATCAACGGTTTATTCCAAGAAACAGACACTGAGGAAGGAAATAAAAATTACTACAGTTTAATAAGGAAAATGTATAGAGTAGAAATTGATATTTTTGGTTAAGGCATTCAAATGCTTTATAAATATAAATTTATAAAGAATAGAAAAAATTCGATCACGAGGCGGGACTCGAACCCGCATCCTACCTATATCTATATCCTATCTATATCCTATTATCTATTCTATATCTATTATCTATATCCTATTATAAAGCATTTGAATGCCTTAACCAAAAATATCAATTTCAACAAAAAAGGTCGTGTTCCATCGTTACAATATTGTATTCACTGTAAAGTGTTTCGTGTTGGTTGAGATGGTTGTTTATCACCTCAATAGATGGCGCGCGGTGTGTCCCTTTGACACATAAAACTGAAAGAATAGAATAAATTCGATTGCTCTGGCGGGTCACGAGTGGCTGAGTTGGTCAGGCATCCGCCCCGGAATGGCGCGAAAGGATGCGGGTTCGAGTCCCGCCTCGTGATCGAATTTTTTCTATTCTTTATAAATTTATATGTATAGAGTAGATTTAAATTATTTTTAAATAATATGTAATTGTGATTAACAACATGGTTATGAAATGTAAAGTATAGAAATGACTGAAATTGGTTGATTAGAAAATTATAGAATCTTCGAAAAAGTTTACTGTTTAGATACATACATATTTTAAATAATAAATGTGTCGATAGTAGTAGATAATATGTATATCGCATTCCACAAGATAAAGACAAGTATTATAACAATTAAAACAAAAACAAATTGTTTTAATGAATCATATAATTAAACTAATTACACTTTCAATGTGCCCGGTTACGGGTTACAATTTACAAATAATTGATATAATTATAAATAATGAATCTTATTATATGGTACAGCTAGTAATTGTTTCAATTCGCACAATTATTTTATTGATTATTATTATTATGTAACACTATATTTTCACGCGGACATCTTTCGTTCATTGTACACTGTAATTATTATACTTGATGATTTGATTTCAATTGCCGTATAAGATATATAACTTAATATAATAAACTACGTGGGTATTCTTGCTCTAACTTGTATAAAGGCTCTATAATCAATAATAAACATCATTTCACATATTATAGATCTATCCTGTACGTTCAATATAGTTAAACGATTTTGATCAAATCTATACTAATATTATAAAGCTGAAGAGTTTGTTTGTTTGAACGCGCTAATCTCAGCCCTCCTGTCTGGTCCGATTTGAAAAATTCTTTCGGTATTAAGATAGCCCATTTATCGAGGAAGGCTATAAGCGCTAAGACCAACAGGCGGAGTGCTGCGGGTAAAACCGCAGGGCGCAGCTAGTAATAGATATACATACCCTATTTCTAAAAATGAACGTTGTCTTAATTTAAATACATTTTAACAACAACACTGTACTCTACATTTAAACCAACAAACATTTAAATACTATGTGTATTATTTAAACTTAATAAAATAATATGATTGTTTCTAATTTCAGATACTCGGAGCTGATTTACGCTGTAAGAAGGACACATATTCTACTCTCTTCTCTGATGAGGTAATCTAATAGCAGAATGAAGGAATACAAACAGGAGCCAGATGCCAGATGAATTAAGTTTTCGATAATAACGAGGTAATATAAACATTTTATACCATTCAATACGCAGGTCTCAGTTATTTTGATATTGATTTCGATTTAAATATTAAAATTTTAGGTTTAACTAGTTCCAAACCTTGGTTTCATGTGTGTGTTCTCCGGATGAAAAGCCTACCAGTCCATTCATATTTAGACTATATATTTCTATGCGATATATCTTCATGTGTCAAATTTAATCATCCATATTTAAAAGGAATTTGTAAAAGCTTTTTATTCGTACTAAACTTTGTGTTCAGTAGTAGGAAATTTTCAAGTAAATCATCGAAAATAATTTATGCGTAACTTAGAACGCTAATAAAAACCTAAACTAATAAATATTTCACATTCGTAGTTTCATCGTCATTGTCTTCGATTTTGTATTTAATAAATCAATCATCTGTACATTATAAATTGGATATCTGTATATTAATATTTAATACTTATTATTGTTTATTTCTTTTGTTACATGTTTCTTTCGTGGAGAAGATTTGAAAGTACCAAGCGGCTACACGAAGAAGAATACTTAGATTATTTTATATTATGTAAAACGTTTAAAGCAATAAATAGTTTAATAACATTGGATTTGTACGTTTTTTATTTGATTCTCTCTCCCTTTTTGTCTTCAGAATATTTTCATATGAAATAAACTTACTTATATTAGAACTGTTAGCGAGACACATTAAGAAATATTATATGTACCTAATCGTATAATTAATATTACCTAATGATATTATTTAAGTCAAATAAGGCAATTTCACTTAAGATCTCGGTATTTTCTTTAATTTGCTACTAATCATAATGAAACGAAAGAAAAAAAATAAGCTTTTTCTTTCACCTGGAGGTTTACACATAAATTTTTGCAATATTATACAGTATACTCTCGCGAATCAAGATGAAGGCATGTCTATAAAATATCGTAATTTTTGTCGCCTTCTAGTCTCGATAGCAATTATTACATCAGACCAAAACCACAACCCTTTTTCCCACAGTCGGTTAAGTACTAATATAAATAAATCGCATAATCACAAATGAGGATTACCCGCTATCGGTCAGCGGACAATACCTCCACTCGACTCTCTGACGCACAATACTATTTGCTTTTACAAACCAATGATACGACCCTGAACATGAATATTTGTATGTTTTAAAGGATATTTACAAATATTTGGGTAATTATCGATAAAATATACTTTTTTTTTAACATCACATTTAAATTTAATAAGGACTTTAGACTAAAGACGAATTTAGACATGGTGCTGACCTGTGGTGCTGACGCGACGGTGTAGCTCAATTTAATAAAAAGTTTTAGAAGTTTACAAAAAAAATAGTCCAGTAATCTGTAATCAAGTAATCTGTTCATCTTTTTTTTTTTTTTTTTTTTTTTTATTGGTAATAGGGAAGCGCTTGACCACAATCTCGCCTGATGTTAAGCTGAGATGTGGTCTAAGATGGAACGCGCTTCCCTAGAAGGTACCTGTTCACTCTACGCTTGAAGACCCCCATATTGTACTCGTCGGGGAACACAGACTCAGGAAGCATGTTCCAGTCCCTCGCGGTTCGGATAAAGAATGTGGAACCGAACCGCTTAGTCCGGGTACATGGAACGTCCACCATATGGCGATGCCTAGAATCTGTGCGCCTCGACGATCGATGGAAGAACGGGGATGGCGGAACGAGATCGTGCAGTTCCGCAGCGCACTCTCCAAAGTGTATCCGATAGAAGACCGATAAGCTGGCCACTCTGCGGCGGTGACCGAGGCTCTGGAGCTTTTTGCCTACTAGGTCATCGTCGTTTATGAGCCTCTTGGCACGCCTCTCTATCGCCTCAAGCGCCTCCAGCATATCCTCCTCATCTTCATATTTATTTCCGTTTAGCTCTATTTTTTATATAAACTTTTATTTTTTCTTAAATCGATTTATTTATTTTATACTTGAACTCCTTAGAAACACAGCTCTAAACTCTAAGAAAGTTGTGCGCTTGTTAGGTATGTATGCAGGTATGTAGTTCAATAAAATCAAATATTTCACCACTGTTATCTTAATTTTTCTTGAAAACATGACATTTCCATTTGGGTAAATATATAATATTCAATCTGTAAACAATGTGCCTATATCTAAAACTGATAAACGTTAATAGATTTATACTATGTATTTATATCAATCAGTTTTTGATAGTTCTATGTTTACTTCATACTAGAGAAATATATATTCTTTTTATTTATTTCAGTTTTATTGCGATCGCCAGGACTATATCGAAAATTAAGTCTAATTTACACAGTTTATTTCACTTTAGAAGGATTGATTCACATTTGACCGAGAAATAAAATTAAAAAGTTTTTTGCACTAACATTTTATTAACTTACTAGTTTACCGCCCGCGGCTTCGCCCGCTTTGTCTAAAACCTAATAAATTATATACTAAAATCTTCCCCTTGAATCACTCTATCTATTAAAAAAAAAACCGCATCAAAATCCGTTGCGTAGTTTTAAAGATTTAAGCATACAAAGGGACATAGGGACATAGGGACAGAGAAAGCGACTTTGTTTTATACTATGTAGTGATTATGTTAGAGCGGGTCATCGAGCTTGTAGTTGGCTTGGTGGTAAGAGATTACCACCGCCCATGATGAGAATTTGCGGAGGTAGAGCCTCTGTACATTACTCTCTATTTAGTATTATGAAAATGATTAATTACGTAGATAGAATTAAGTATTAAGGAAGCAGGAAGCAAGAAGACTAAAGGAACGGTGTGGAAAAGGAAATGGTCCTCAAACTTTATTAGTATCAAACTGCAATAACATGGCAACGATTCCACTAAACTATCTATAACACTAGTCAATTGAATATTTATTAGCACGAATAAACAGGCTCAAGTTATTTGGTTTCGATAACTTTCACAGTATCGCCTTATCGCTGAATCAACACGCGCTATCTTAACATCGACAACGCGCTTGATTTATGTTTTCAAAGGAAAATTTAAATCTTGAACTAAAATAATTTAAATTCATTTACAGGTGTACAATTTTTGATGTGTTTTATTTTTATGACAATAGTTTTACTAAAACATCAGGATCTGAGCCGTACTTTAAGATCCGTTAGTTTGGATAACGAAAGCATTGATAATTTATTAATATAACATGACTTATTGTAACACACCCTTATTTTTAATGCAGAATATAGCAATCAAACCCTTTTCGTAGGTAAAAATCTTATGGAAGACATTTTGAAATTCTGTTTTGAATGAAGAGCACTAGTTTAATTGGTAGGTATATTTAATAAAACAAAATAATTGTAATACAGATAGAGCTTTAACAAACACAACATATTTTTTATGATGGAATAATTTTTTAACTTGTTTTTCAGATGCAGATTGGCGTTTTCTTCCCATCGTGAAAAACTTTTTCTTGATTATATAAACAATTTAGAAAAATATTTGATGAATAAGCACAGTACTTACTGTTATCGTTATAGCAATCGATAGCCAACGCATTTCGTATTGTACAGTAACGTAAAATATGTATATTTTTCACTTAATTAGCACTTTCTTTAGTAACTCGAAGTACAGCTACCTATTTTAAACTACATACTTATACCTAAAGCTAAGAAAGACAAAAAAATGGTTGCCTGTAAAGTCGGTTTTACGGGCGAAGATTTTACGTGACAACGTCTTTTTCTCGATCATAGTTGAGTGGGAGAGAGACGCAAGGCATTCGGCGGGCCTCTCTCTCGTTCGGTGACTCATCGTAACGTTACCGAGCGTTACACTTTTTCATAAGTGACTCCCAGCCGCAACCTAATTTAAGACGTTGTCACGTCAAAAATAAAGAAAGAGTTTGTCAAAACCGCAGTGTTATAATTATATGAAAATGATGATATCAAATTTATGTAAAAAAATATTGTTTCCGTCATAAATACGTAAAGCGATTAAAATCATTGGCATCATGACTTCGTCACCGATACAGGCGCGGGCGCCGCGGCCGACTAGCGCGCTGGCGTGAGATTCTTATCAAAGTGAATCATTTGCATGTGACTATTATTTATTTTTTAGAAATACTATTTATTTCAATACCAATTGAGTACTGGAAATACTTCCAATAGATTTGAATAAGTAGAATTCGTGTACTATTTACTGTTTTGCAATTATAGGATAAAAAGTAATTGGTGTACCATTGTGTATTCAGATTTATGACAAATGTGGATGCTTTCCCTTATGTTTAATAATATTTTTTGAAAAATAAAGCTTTTGTAAGCCTCTTATATTTTTACAAAGTAAACCATTACATAAAGATAGAGGGAAGTGTATATTGTATAATGAAGGTATTAATATATTGAAAGTTAGTTTTTAGGACGTAAACCTTGGATAGGATATTTTTATATACTATGTTTATAAAATATATCAGTTGTAGTTATGATTTATATCCTGTTAGATTAAAGATTTGTAATTAACCTGTTCAGATAAAGATTTATTTTACTTACAAATGAACAAGAAATAAACCTAAGTACAACTTAATTAAATGACGGAACAACAAAAACTGATATTGTGTGTCTCATATTAGTTTTTTGTATTTTTATAAATGATTTTAACCAAGATAAATTATCATTAACATCTTACTTATAAAATAATTTATTCTAGATTTATAATAAAGGAGAAAGATTTGCTTGTTCGTTTACATTGATTAGGCTTCGACACTACAAGACTATTTTAAAAATTCTGTCACCAATAGAAAGTAAAATCGTGTTCGAATAATATATCCTATATTATTCTATATTACATATAAAAACGAAACAGCTAGTCTTATTTAATAAAGTGAGTGAAGATTTTATTTTAAATCACAATATACTTAGGTATCACGCCCAATTTTGATAACCATTGTAGTGATCTCAAAGCCGAACCCAAGCAAAAGTTATAAAAAATCGCGGCATGTATTAGAATGTATAAGTGTTATTGATAAAGATTATCGTCGTGTGTACGATACAGCCGCTAGCCGGTCCGGTTAAGATGCGTGGTTAGTGCGACTCGCTGCGCGTATGTGCTGTGTCCTCTTGCCTGTGTCTGTGCCTGTGACTGTGACCTCGCCATGGACCTCAGTCAGGTAAGCCTTGATCTTACGAAACTTGGACTATGTGGACGTCTGGAAGCAAAGAGTTAATGTGTTATTAATAGGTTGATTAGGTTTAAAATGCAGGCTTAGAGTTTGGATTATGCTCTATTCATCTATTGTATGCTGTATTAATATATCTTAATATTACATCATTCAATAGTATGTTATTGTATAAATATATCTATTATTTATTTATGTTCGTTTATTTCTTACAAATATTTACATTTACATAAATAAGAGAGGGCAATAATGTCACGTTAAATGGAAAATTTCTTCGTAATATTGATTACGACATATTTTCGTCAGATTAAACGTGTTAATTGTATTCAAATGTGCATTATTTAGATATAGATAAACGCGCGTAAACAAATATTTACGATAAAAGCGGTTTCTACCTACGTCTCTCGGAAAATTTTACTTAGTAGGTATCTAAGCTCCATAGTATGGAAAAACCGTACAATGTTTTGTTGGTAAGATTTTTTAAATATAAAGCATGTTATTTTTTAGCCATTGGGTAAATAGAACGTAGAGCAAATCAGGGCACACCATTGACTTTTCCATTCTAGAAAACTCTTGTTGTAAAAAAAGATGCTACTTCGTCAAGAAGTAGGTGAATGAAAACGAAATGACGGGCAATAAAAATAGTTATAATAAAGCAGTCCTATAATTAAGATAATTAACGTGGAGATTAAATGCCTATCAACGTTCACAAGATGGCTTGTTTGTGATTAAGCATTCACTATTTAAAATAATAATTTTCCCAAATCATAACTGGAGAAAAACAGTTGAATCTAATACAAAGCACAAGATGTAACTTCATAGGGTATTCACTGTTTTTAATATAATATAGCATGCATAATTTCATGAATATCGGTCCAGTAATATCCAAGTTAAAAAATGGCAAACATACTTTGTTACACACATAAACACAAATTGTCGAATTATTAATTAAAAAAGGGGCAAGTTAAATATGAGATATTCAGCAACATTTATATACAAAGGTTATGCAGTTATGGCTACCATAACCGAATCGTAATTAGTAATTCAAATTATTATCAATTATTATCAATTATTATTAAAATTATTATATTATTAGTTCATAAATCTATTATAAAAACTTCAAGAGCAAAATAAATTGTGTAGACATAGAAGAAGTAATTCACCGGACGCAATTATCAATTCTTTGAAAATATAGAGTCCTGGATTTAGTACAAATCGGAGAAAATGCATTTAACACATTACTAGTTCCTATCTATTTATTTTAACTAAAATTATACCATTTTCAGGTATAGAATTTAAAATGTATCGCACATACAATGTTACATAAGTTACATTGTTTTTATCAAAAGCTATGATCAAATACCATTCAATTTTATTAGTTTATGTCGATCATTTATTTATTCATAAGGTACAAGACATCAATGTATATATTTACAAATAATGTTGATAAAAACAGTGTAAGATATGTAAGACGACGACGACGACGAGCAAGAAATACATAACTTTATTGTATTTTGTATGACTTTGTAATGAAATATTGCAATATAGAGCCACAATGTCTTTCATTTTTCTAATACAAACTAGGAAGTTATTTATTTTTATTGCAGAAAAAAAAAATCAGTAAATAGCTCATTTAAAGCAGCACTTGCGGGCACCATCTAATCTAGTATTCTAAAGTAATAATTTATGAAGACAAGTCTTAAGAATTATGATTTCACAGTTCTCAAGATACCCAGTTCTTCTTCTTGGAAATGCAAGATAAAGAAGTATATAAATCACCATTTATTGTGATGACAATTATTTGAATGTGTGGATCTTATGAAACTTCATAAAACGCAGATACTCTATCTTTTATTAAATACTAGCCCCCGGATTGAAAGGGGATAAAACAAAAAAGATATAGAACTAACTAAGATTTCTTCTCACGAAGTACTTTTCAATAACGGTCATATAAAACAAATATTTCTACAGAATTCCGAGAAATCGATGTAATCTAAAATGAATAAGAAAATACAGGTGATGACAGAAAATGTATCGCGACTTATCCGATGATAATTAATTTCTATCATATAATAAGTGTTAAATCTTAATTGGACATCCGGTGTTTTGATACGAGTTTATGAACTAAGTTCGTTTAAATTCAAACGGAACGCATCCATTGATTTTATTACAAAATACGTGTTCTTCCATCGAGCTGACTGTGACAGAATTTTAATGTGTAATCTTCCTATTAAAATTGAGCGACGTTGTCTTTTTGCCACCATGAATCGATTACGGGGACATTATTAAAGCCATAACTAAATGTTTTAATGGAACAATGGTAGCCACTTGTTCGTCTGTCGCGACTTTTTGTGGCGCGTAAAATGTTAAATTCATTCGAGATCCCAGGACGAGTTTGTACTTTATGTGATAATTGCTGCGTGTTTCCGGACTGTGCTGGCTTTTTTGTGCAAAAGTTATGAATAATAAGCGCGATTATAACTTGTTTCATAGTTCTGCTTTAAATAGACAAGAATGCTACAGCGCTTTGTCATGTATCGAGAAGGTAGAGCCCACCTATTTGACTCTTTAGTGGATAAGAGCTTTTATATAGAGCACTGACATACCTTAGGCATTTAAACGTTTAATATAATGTCGCATTTTAAGTTATATTCACTATTGAATGTATATTTGCTATGCATAATCGTAAATAAGGACAGATTTATGGAAATCTCTTTGATTTTTGATAAACGATTAGGTAAGTTACAGTGCTTGTAGTAAATATCGACATCTTGTTTACATTTTAACTTCAACATAATATTTGAATATCTGTCGCAAAAATGGTTAAATGACTTCCTAATGAGGATTAACGAATGTGTCTAGGAATGTTACAAATACGTCCATGCTCGAGAATCTTAAGCAAATCATATTAGAATCTTGTATGCTAAATTCAGCCTGAACTTATAAGGACGTGTTCCCCAAATAAATATCTTTGCATGGTCAAGTAAGTAACGTATAAAATGAAGGCGATAAAGTCGCCGAGATCTATAATATGTAACCCAGAAATGGTAACAGGTGCAGCCGGCCCACATCGCACATCGGCGACAAACAGACAGTTATCTGTTTATATAGCGATAGTCACTTCGCGACTCTTTTGCCATTCAACTGTGCGAAAACCCTCGATAGCGTATCGATACATGGAATATATGTAGGTCATTTGTATTCAGATTAATTTTATTTTTCACATAATACGATAAGATTTACGGTGTTTCGGTTTTGGATTAAATTTTTAACCAAATGTTTGTAATAATACGGTTGTTAGTTGTTTCTTATAAAGTACGCGATAAAGGAATGTGTAAAAGTCACATAGTACGGTGTCCAATATCTAAATTTTACATACTTTCTTCTCTTATCTATCTGACCTAAATATATAGGAACGTGATTCGTGAAGTACATATGCTGATGCATATGCAAGCGTTTCTTGCATATTTTAATACTTTTAATTAATTGATAATCTATAATGATTAATTTTAACACCTTTAAACGGAAATAAAATGAAATCATCACCAAGAAAAGACTGAGTTTTGGCCCTTATTTTTTTTATTTATAGGTAATATACGTTCTCTACATTCTACAATATAAAAAAATTATTTAACAGACAGTTAAACAAGAGCCCAAGCTCTTGCTATTATGATTTTGTAAAGCTTTAATCAGGGTTACGAGTAGATCTAGAAACATTAAGTAGGTACTTAGAAATAAGAATAATTCTACTTATATTACCTACTTTAAGAGTAACGCTTGTAGGACTTGTTTTTAGGTAAAAACTAACCTAGCCCAAAAATTTCGCTTTGCAAATTGAGTTAAATCAATAAACAATATTAACAAGCGTTATCAGCGAATGAAAAACGAAATGATATTAATTTGTGCGAGAGATAGTGTGTTGATGTTCGGAAGGTGTGGCCGTTATCAAGCTTATCACGCCTTGCTTATTGTTAACCCACTGCGCGGGTGATATCGCTCGCAAGTGACTACGAATTTTATGCAATGATTGACTGAATTTATATCATAAGGTAATTAGGATTTAGGTCAATATAATGCAATGTCAAAAAGACTTTCGTGTGTAATGTAGATAACATAAATATTGCGAAAACCAAACGGTTCTATATTTTAAATACTTATTATGTACTAAAATCGTAACAGACAAAAATGGCTTATATTTCATTTAATTATTGATAGATTTAGTTCTATATTATTATTATCGAGATAACTGATCAATATTTAGTTGGCAATTGTAGATATAACTCATGTCAAATACAAACAATAATATCGCCAAAGATGCGCATTGCGTAGTCAGTAAACCGACGCACCAAAAATTACGAAACGATTATGATTAATGATTAATATGAATTAAATATTCACTTTGCATACAATTTCTTTATCAGGCGTCGGAAATAGCCGTGAAATCATGCCGCCTTATCGCTTATTTCATCAGATTTTATCGCCCTTATAATTTGTCTGGGTTAGGTATGTCGTTTTTAAATTTTGTGGTGAACCCTGTTTTTGTTTTAATGTGACCTCTTTTTTATGCAAAATTCGGTGATAGTATCTATACCAGTGTTTCAATGAATATAATATAGCAGAATAGCTATGTTCTCTGGGATAAGTTTGGTAAAGAAAATGACAAAGTTAGTTTGATTTTTCTGCATTAAAACTACAGAATGAGGAAGTTCATTCCTATTTTCGCTATAGATAACACTATCAACAAACTAAATTGATTAGCTTTGCATTAATAAACTTAAGGTTTGTATTTGACAGTTTGCTTTAATCAAAACTTCTTTCATAACATTCTTTTAAAAAGTGCTTTTCAATTAATATATTAATATCTACTTCAAATATATGATTACCTATGCAATTCAACACACAAATAAAGGTGAAAGTCGTTCATTAACAAATACAATTTGACACACCCCATAAAGGTTAAATTTAAAGAGCATGTAACACGTTCGTGTTGGTGTTCGTTGAATGAATGGCACCACATTAGCATACGAGAAGGAATTAGCGGCTTGTTACAACTAATTGCTAATTATACCTAAAGTGGGGACCTTTTTGCCCCTTCTCGTTACATTAGTTGTACGTTTGACGACGCTCTGTTTTTGTGTCAATGCAAATAAACACTTTAGATTGTTACAAACGATAGAATGTTTAAATGAGTGTGCCTTGTTATATGTTAATTTGTTGGAGCTTTTAATGGTGCAATTAATTTGTTATTATCGATTGATAGGTCGTTTTTTAAGGTTGAACGTGTTAAGGTATGTATTTAATGGTTTGAGGGGTATTGCAGTTATTGTTTATATTGAGTGGTTAAGGGTGTGATATGATAAGTTTGGTTTTAGTTACAATATTTATATCGGTAGGTACGATTTTTTCACTAAAGAGCTTTTTGGCATTGACTCTTGTATGATATAATATAATAGATATAGGTAATTTTCACATAAATATAATACACAGTAGATAAAGCTTATGCTTTGATCATTCATGTTTTTGCAAGTTTACAACTAATTTAAAAACACGTAGGTACCATAAGACATCACCAATAAAAAAAAATGTTTGACAATAATCTATACTACTTAATATTATAAAGCTGAAGAGTTTGTTTGTTTGAACGCGCTAATCTCAGGAACTACTGGTACGATTTGAAAAATTCTTTCGGTGTTAGATAGCCCATTTATCGAGGAAGGCTATAGGCTATATATCATCACGCTAAGACCAACAGGAGCGGAGCACTGCGGGTAAAACCGCAGGGCAGAGCTAGTCATAGATAATTTAATATTACCTAGGTGCTCGATTTGTCATAATGTGCAAACCCTTATTTTCCTAATTAGGTAGGTACCTATTTCAGAAGGCAATTCAATTGATAAAATATCATATCTAATAAACGTAGTAAACTATTTCTTACACTCCCTTGCAATAGAGATGTCATTCTTATTTCTTGTCATAAACAAAGAGTATATTACCACCATTTATGTATTCTCTAAAAAACTTCATAAACGTGAATCACAAGACATGTCCTATTGACTTTCTCGCCGGTTAAGGCATGGCGCTAGCAAACACCTACCTGCGTAACTAAGTACCTAGGTACTTGTGAGTCTGCAACCTAGCTCACATTCCAACACTATGTGCCTATAGGGCTTAAAGCCTACAAATGGGCGTATATAGCCTGTGTAACTTTTTAGAATAGGTGGGATAATATTACGTTTGTGTATAATAATAAATCGTTTACGTTTTGATATACCTATAATGAGCAAGAAATATGGCACTTTCAATAAATCTTTCAGGTTCTGTTTACTATTTTAGTAACTTGAAGTTGACCCAATTTTGATATGTCCTTATTAACATTACAATAAAACGTAGGGATCTATTTTAACTTATAAGCACACAAAATACGTAAATAAAAAAATAATTGTGTGCTAGCAAAAAGTGCTTTGGATAAGTAGGTATTTAGTTTTTTATCTCCCTATCTACTTAAAACTGAAAATAAATAAAAAGGTATGTAATTAGTATCTATTTGTATTAGTATTTATTAGAATAAGAATGTATTGGCTGTTTATATCATCAGACTGATGCTTATTAAAATCCTAGACGAACAGCTTCTAAACGAACGCACGTAAAAAAGCTTCCTTAGCGTAATGAGCAAGAAAAATTACCATGCAATTCTAATCAAAAGCTAGTATCGAGCTTTACTAGACCGGCTAGATCGGGTCCGAGTGGGAGTGGGGGGAGTGGGGGGTGTGGTGCTGTGGGGGGGAGGGCAGGCGGGGCCGGGGCGGCGCGCGCGCATGCCATTCGCGACCTCCGCGCTCCTAGCTGCCAACACTCGCCTCTCATTGGTCCACGCCAAGATTTTCTTAATGTAAGCGACACACGGCCAGTTTATACCGTGGGATTATTGTATGCAAATGGTATGCTGTACAGGAATACACTGCTTGTTATTCATCGGAGATGCTTCTGGGAATGCTGACAATGTACACAGTTAATTGAGATTGTTAGTGTACTGCATTTCATCTATCGTGAGATGTTTTATTAAGAGCTCATTAGCATTTAATTTTTTAGTTGAATTAATTTAAATGATCTTATTTACTGCTCTGTGTTATAAGAAAAATCTAATGGTTTCTCAGTAGTAGAATTATTCAATATAATACGACTCTACATTTTTGTATTGATATATTCCAGATTTCTCTCAGGGACATGAGAACTTATGTTTTTCTTAATTTAATAGATATAAATGCATGAAATCCTGTGTTCTAACGACCTTATAAACAATAACAAACAGATTTGTCTGTTTTTATACCGTGAGTTGTAGAAAATTTTACCTGCCCATAATAATGTTAGAACAACGATGTGTAGGTAATTAGAATCGAAACGTATACATCATAAATCAATATTGTACATGAAATACCTTGTTGAATCTCCATAGCACAATAAATCATACAAAATCAATTTAATTCAATTATATTGAGCGTAACATAATACATTGTTTACCTACCTATAAAGTTAACACTTCATAAATTATTTAATAACTTGGTTCCTACTGTTAAAATTACTTAATTGGTGATGAGCTAGGTACTAGCTAGTGTTATAGATTGACCTCCTCGTAAGTTCTGCGGTAGGTAAGTAACGAATTAGCGCTTTAACCAAAAGTACTAAGTTCGATCATAATTACCTATCTTTTCACCCGCGGCTTCGCCCGTGTTTTCAAAGAAAAACCCGCATGGTTCCCGTTCCCGTGAGATTTACGGGATAAAACCTATTCTATGTGTTAATCCAAGTTACCTTCTAGTATATGTGCGCAAAATTTCATTGTAATCTGTTTAGTGGTATTTACGTGAAATAGTGACAAACATAGATACCTATGTAGATATTATCTACACACCTACACATACACATACCTATATCCATCATAGTATAGGTAGGATTCATTGTCTGTTATTAAAATAAAGATTATATGACGTATTTTAGCTAAAAAAACAGACTCTTGTTTTAACAGTCTGATACATTGAATGGTTTTTTACGATTATTGTCCCCAATTAACATTATAATAACTGTGTTCGCTGGAGTGTGTCAGTGGCCGCGGCCAGGCAAGGGATGGGTGACCGCTAACCGGGCGCAATTGATATCAATGAGTTGATAATAGGGGCACCTATTGATAAGCTTACCTTCCATTTTCATGCCAAGCTATTCTATATTGTTATATTAACTGGATTATACCTATGCAAAATAAAGCTTCAAATACCTATAAACGTAACTTAACGAAAATTAATAGAATATGCAACATTATAAAAATTTAGGAATCGTGTTTTTTTCTAAAATCTTATTCGGTTATGGTTTATGAGGTATATTATATGGTATATACCTATATTAGGTATACTTAGATGATATAGATAGAAAGTAAATGTATATATCTACCGTAAATAAATAACATAGGTATGTAGGGAATAAATTGCATTTTTAGTTTGTTCCGAATTTTGTATTATTTGTTTTAAAATTTTAATTCAATGGAATAAATGAGAACAATAATTTTAATGTTACTTTAAAAAGCTCGCATGTTGTACTGGACGGACATCCTTAATCAATAGCTGATAATATCTAACCGACGTTTAATTCTATTAAACTGCGGTTTAACGCTAATTACATAATAGATGGTTGTTTACCCGTCGCCGCTCGCCTGACAGCTTCAACTAATATTTATTTGTAATGATATCGATCTCTAATTGAGATCGTTCTAACCACAGTGCTTGATATTCATGGATTTAAATTAGTCATTTATACGGGTTAAAGGGCACTTAAGCTGTTGTTTATACGATCAAACTCAAGCATTATTCACCTTAGATATTAGTTTCTGTTACAAGAGCTTAGCATTAACAAATTATTAAAGGTAGAGTTTTCTACGTTATCATATTTAGGTATTCGAAGTTTTTACATAAGAAAGCAGTTCCTAATGCTTTATTTTGTATGGGGTAGTATTGATAGAGAACTGAGAAGTGATAATCTTTTATCACTTCTCAGTAGTTTTCTGGTCTATAACCTGCTCTTATTTCCTACCTAACTTAAGTAGCTAGTTTAAAATAAGTTGTAAGAACTTAGAATATTAAACTAAAGTTTATTAAGTTGCAAAACTTAATTACGTCTTGACCTGTACTACCCCTACGCATGCTAATAAACCACTCGCTGTCACAGCCTCCTGAATTATTGTCCTAGTTCCTCTATTTTTATACTCATGTGTATTTTTTTGTTGATCTTGATTAGATATAATTATTTATTTGTTAAATTAAAGGCAAAGAACTCCAAAAAGAAACTAAGGATAATCTTTATTTTTTATTCCTTATTAAAATGTTTTGTCATAGGTGTGAGTCATTAGATGAAATAATTAAGAGGTAGAAAATAAATTCACACAATTCCTTATTTGTAGGAGTTTTTGAATAAATTTTGTGTAAACATTGCATAAAAATCGATGTAGGTAGAGCCAAATCTGGTAGTATTAATCCTTAATTCAGTAACAAACATACATACATCACAGCATAATTATTGTTTTCCCGTACTTATAGCAGAAAAAAATATAATCGCATCCAAAAGCCATGAACGCGACATTGAAAGTTTTTGGTGAAACCTGTTTCGTTCCAACTGCTCAATGGAATCGCTTAATTCATTTAGACTGCAATCAGACGGGAAGTAGGTACTTTATGTGTATACGAATAAAACATTAAAATAAATTTTAAATTTAATTGTTATGTTTATTAAATTGTTGTTTTTATTTATTAGAATACTAGCTGCGCTTCGCGGTTTCACCCGCGTGGCTCCGCTACTGTTGGTCTTAGCGCGAGCGTAGGTATAATGATATATAGCCTTCCTCGATAAATGGGCTATCTAGCACCGAAATAATTTTTCAAATCTTAGAAATAGTTTCTGAAATAAGTGCGTTCAAACAAACAAACAACAAGCTTTATTATAATTAGTATTAGTATATAGATATCGGCACTCGATTGAGCTTAATATTATCTGCATTCGTTCGTTATACAAATAATTATTTATTCAAATGTATATGTAAAAGTCGAACTGTACACTGTATTCCGATAAAAGAGCTATATAAAACTGCTATCAAAGACTTTTTGTCTCAAATTGTTGCGTCTAACTATATAACTAACCATAAACCAAGGCCGATAAAAAGGTTTAATAGCTCTAAGTTCTGAAATTTATTGTTTTTTTACTTATCATAGGTACTGTAAACATAGAATTACGAAGCAATTTCATGCAAGGGTATATAAACAGTACATACATTAAATTGCAATAAATTCATGTAATAGCATTAATAGCCACTCGCTATGTTTATTTGTTTAACAAAAAGTGTCCGCTCAACTAACCTACTTTTACTAATGTGTATACATTTGAAATAATATCAATATATAAATTAATTTCATATAAATTCTGTTTATTTTTATCCCGACATTCGCTTTTTTGTTTGGTGATTAATATTGAAATATATCATAATAAATATTGAATCAAATATTCATGCAATTTGTATTTATAAGCATATATTATGTTTTTTTTAAATCACACACCTTTTCGTATATCCTTTTAAAGAACTTGTTAAAATTCATGAATATTTATATTTTATGAACATACTTATGAATTGGATCACTGTATTCATTAATACTTATAATTAACTTCTCAAGTATAATTTGTGACTACAGATTAAGGTCGCTAATAATTATAAACAGACAGATCTTTTCTAAGTACCTACTGGTCTTATTCATCGGTGAAATGAAGTGAATTTATTTATAGAGAAAACTATTAACTTTAATCTGAGATAAAGACATTAGACGTGTGTCAAACACAACATTTTATTTAATCGATCTTTAAACATGTTTCGAGTTCGACAGACTTAAAAATTCACCAATATTGATACAAATCTAAATTTCATTGAAGAAAAATTTTATTGTTCTGAAAAACGGCTCTAACGATTTTAAAATAAAAAGCTCCATATATCTTTGCCCACATTTTTTTACAACATCAACATTTTTCACATCAATCTGGACGAAGCCACTACCAGTAGTCACAAGTAGTAAGTAGTATAATAAATAAAAATAAAAATAAAAAATAAAAATAGTTTATTTACCCTTCTCAATTTCATACAATATGGAGTAGTAGGGCCCTCCTAGTAAGTTTAATATAAAACCTGTGTCAGGAGGACCCGCTCTTCCTTAACTTAAAATAGGTTATCTACATGAGAAAAATAAACTGTTTATAACAAAATATTAATAAGGTGGGTGGACCATGGAAGGCCATGCTCCTTCGAAGGCCAATTATTAAAATTTCGTAGTTATTGCCATATGATGACAAATTCCTTCTATTTACACAAACACCCATCGAACTAGAAATCACAGACGCGGCGGCGAATCGCTCGCGCCACTATTTTGGCAGTACGGTCCCTCGCTTCATTGATATCGGTAATCGGCGGCGTTAAAATAAGATGGGTGTACCATAGAAGGCCACTCCAACAAATAAACAGCCACCATTCGCTTATCTACTGGAAAAATGAAACCAACAAATATTTAAGTAATACTTTGCTCTATTACGCAAAGTATTACTTAAATATTTGTTGTTGTAATAAATAAACACTACTTGTGTATCAGCATGATACTTATTCAGTAAATCTCTTATGTGATGCTTTTTGCCGCGCAAGTCACCCGCGCAGCTGCGGTCACTGAGACAATTGTAAATATTTCTACATAATAAATTGGGCTTTAACTGGACCCTTGTTTATATTGCTACTGGGAAATAAAGCTTTTTCCAGAATGGCTGATTTGCGGCACAAGTAGGAGAATTTCAATTCCTACAGATTTCGAAACCAATATTTTATTTTATTTATTTTATTTTATTCATAAAAGGCACCTTACAGCTGTTATTAAGATAAATTATACAAATTACATATAAAAACGCCAATTACAAGGCACACCAATAATAGTCCAATTGTGTGACAACAAGAGGTAAACTAAAAGGGAACAATAATTGTTTTCTTTTTCTTTTTCTTTAACAAAAGTACAACAATTTTTCTTGATGAAACATAAAACGTACATGAAAAATAAATGTGACTTCTAGTAAACAAGCAACATCAACAAAATAACATTAAAGTTGAGAAAAAACAAAAATGGTTGCCTGTAAAGTCGGTTTTACGGGCGAAGATTTTACGTGACAACGTCTTTTTCTCGATCATAGTTGAGTGGGAGAGAGACGCAAGGCATTCGGTGGGCCTCTCTCTCGTTCGGTGACTCATCGTAACGTTACCGAGCGTTACACTTTTTCATAAGTGACTCCCAGCCGCAACCTAATTTAAGACGTTGTCACGTCAAAAATAAAAATGAGCCTAATAATGTGACTGTGTGAGTGAATGAGTGGATGTGTGAGTGAGTGTGTGTGTGTGTGTGTGTGTGTGTATGTGTGTGTTACTTATTCAAATTATTGATAATCTGAAGAATTGCACTTTTAAATCTAGGACGTGACAAACTAAATATATCAGCTGAGCTAAATTTATTATTGTATACTTCAGGGAGTCTGAAATATGGAGAATTTTTAAGATAGTTTGTAGATGTTGAGGGCACTAAGAACAGATTTTTTTGACGAGTGCCTTGACTTGGAAACCGAAAATTTAAAGGATTCAAAATAGAGATACAGTCAAATTTATTATTTAAAATATCAAACAAGAACATTACGTCTATTAGATCTCTTCTATCCGATAGTGCGTTAATATTATAATGTAGGCAAGCTTGCTCGTAGCTTTCAGGGAAATGTTTAGATTTAAAATTTAATTTCTTAAAAAATATCTTTTGTATCTTTTCTAGCCTATGGATATAACATTTGTAGACTGGTCGCCATATTACACATGCGAACTCAAGGATACTCCGAACATATGCGAAGTATAAGACCTTTAAGCATCGTATATCATCAAAAGGTTCAGCTGTGCGCAAAACAAACCCTAAATTAGCAAAAGCCTTTTTTGTGACGTAGTCAATGTGATCGTTGTACGTGAGTTTCTCATCCAGTATCACGCCCAAATCCCTTACTGTATTCGTGGAAGGAATTTTTTCGTTGCAGATTGAATATTCAAAATTTATAATATTTTTTTATTTCTAGAGAAAGTTATTTTTTGGCATTTATTAATATTAACGGATATCTTATTTATGTTATAATAGTTTGTTAATCTATTTAGGTCGTTTTGAAGTGATAGACAATCATCTAAGCTAGCTATTTTAGTAAATAATCTTTTTATCGTCCGCATATAAAAGAAATTTAGAACTATGAAAGCATTTATCTATATCATACAGATAGATATTGTACAGCAAAGGCCCCATGTGCGAACCCTGGGGCACACCTGAAGGGATATCTACAAAGTTAGACCTATAACCACCAACTACAACGGCTTGACAACGATTTCTTATGTAGGAATCTATCCATCTTAGTAGGTTACCTTTGATATTAACGTCTGAAAGCTTGCCTATTAGAACATCGTAATTTACTCTGTCAAATGCCTTCTCAAAGTCTGTATAATATAATATTTATAAGAAAATTACAACTAACAAGTAAATTCGGTTTTAAAATAAAGGTACTTATCAGGCAAAGTGATGTTCCAATACGATCGAAGATTATGCCTTTCTAATGTTAAAATTTTGTAAAATTCCAAAAACATTTTTATACCCGAGAAAGGAATAGAATCTGGAAACGGTCGATCTATAGTAATCATGCTAACTACTAAAATTATCTATAATATAGAGCATAAATCTTTATACATTATAAGGGCTATAAAAATAACAAAGTTGGCTATATATTGGTGAATCAGTTATTAAAACATACTAGTAGTTGTCGAGATTACCTCCTCCAACATAATAACTTTACCTTTAGAGGCAATTATACAATTGAGTATTTGAATAAAAAAAAATTATTGATTTTTTTTATGTATTTTAAAACTTTATTATTAATAATATTGATATTTAATGCAAAAACTTCAAAAAATTTTTTTTCCGTTAATTATAAGCAATTAAAAATTGATGAAATTAAAATTCAAATCACGTGACTACAAACGCGCCATGACTGGTCACTATAGTTGTGACGTCATAATGTACGGCTATTACACGTGACTAGCACTAGACAATTGAAAATTTATTGAAACTACTATATTGAAAATTTATTGCTAAAATACGATTTGTTAGTTGGTTCCGAATTAGTTAGTTAGTTCCTAAAATAATATTCTTGATGTTGATATATTTATGATCACCGATTTTTGTCAGGAGTTGCCTTTGTAGTAGGTATTCGTATAATATAATGGTACAAAACGATAACTTTTGAGGTTCGCCATTTTCAATATAAATTTAAATAATATAATTAACAATTAATATAATTAATATATAATTTAATAATGACAACAAAATTAAATAGATCAAAACACTGTATTTATTATTAACCCACTTAAAACCGACGGATTTTGTTCAAATTTTGAACACTGATTATTTATCAAGGTCCGACGACAATACAATAATATCATAAATTTATCCTTTTATCCTGATAAGGATCGCTATCAGCTTAACACGTTCACTGCGTAAAAAATAACAATGACTTTCAGCTGGTGCGGTGGCAGTCCAAAAAAGCACCCACTTGACTTTCTTAATGTGCGTGGCAGGCCCTTTCGACACGACAGCTCTGAGAAGTATTAAAGCTCTATTATCTTAGCCAAACCATAAAATATCTATAATTTTTTTACAGTTTTGAAATCTTGATGAATCACTTGTCTATACATTGATCCCGCCCCTGGATTCTCTAAACAGAAATTGAGAAATTAGCAATCGAAATTGTCAGGCCGACAAGGCCTGATCCCGCACCAAAGTGTAATTTTTATAGTGATGGGATAGTGAAAGAAAATAAAATATCGAGTCATTAATTTTATTTAAATCTTATATAAGCACTAAGCCAAACATAGTAGGTAATTAAAAACAAAATTAAATACAATTCTTTTAATATAATTAACTTTAACTATTTAATGTGTTCTTACCACGATATTATTCGTAACCGAGTTATCATGGTCCTGACATAACATGACGAAGTTTTGTTCCACTCGGACTGATGTAAATATCATTTCTAGAATCAGGGTAGTCATATTTTTTTCTTTTAGGGAAAATTTCTTCGTCACTTAAGTCATCGCCGAGAATACTTTGGCGTTTATAATTTGCTGGGCGGATTATTTTATTTTCTAAAATTGTGATTTGTATTTAATTCGTTTAGTCTCTTCGTAATCGTCTTCAGTATCACTATTACTTACATTTTCTAGCGTTATTTTTTTTACGATGCGCCATCTTGAAGTCGATGAGCGCGCGTCCTTCTTTTGACTGCACAACACTACTGGCGGCTCAACGCGTACGCATCTGCACAGTGCGGCAACAGGTCGCTACCGGTCACCCACCGAAACAGGCCCGCTCCCGCACTGAGGTAACATTTTTAAAGTCCTGTGCGGCGGAGGTCGAAAACGACCTGTCGCGTAAGTAAACTGCCTATATTACTACATTTCTTGCCACAATTCGAAAACTATATTTGTCTCTATCATGCTCGTAAAAATGCCCAGAAAACCTGTTCCGCACAAGCGAGAAAGACCTGTTTTTTCCGCGCGCACAGTGATTTGGCACAGCACCAGGCCGATTGTGGGTGACCCGCAGTGAACGTGTTAAAACATATGTTTGTATGTAACCAATTCTCCTTTCGATTCGATTTAGACCCACTATAAACCGACGGATTTAATTTAAATTTTGTATACTTATAAAAACCCGGTAACAATACAATAATTTCATGAATTTATCTTATTATCCTGATAAGGATGGCCAAGATTAAAGATTTCCTTACGTAAAGTAACCGTCTTCTTTACACACGATTTCAACCCAATATTTGTGAAAAAAGCGTGGGATGGCCATGTAGAATGAAGATACCTATCTATTATACAATCAGCTCATGAAAAGCGCCCCACGCTTTTTCCACAAAAATACTATGTATTGGTTATTGCTTGATGCCTAGATTAAGAATAATTATTATCTATCTTGAAAGCGTGTTTTTTAGTTTTTCAAACTATATTTATTTTTCTATCTACTGCAATGAGTGAAAACTAACATTATGACGTCACACGCGCTCGGGTGACGCTTCGGGAGTTGTCGGCGTGTCTTCGGTACTGGATTCAAAGACTAATTTTTATTTTGAAATAACTTTTGAATTATTGCAAAAAAAATAAAATAAAAACAGTTTTGTTATAAAACTAATATATAATCTTTCCATTTATCACAAAAAAAAAAATTAATTCAAATACTCAAATATAGAGAACGAGTGAGCCATGAATCAGATGCACAAATAAATATGTCCTCACTTGCTTTTCTCGATATCAATCAGTTTTTATGTACTGACAAGTGATAGCTCTACTATTTATAAAGTTTCTAGTATGAAAAAGGTCTATTGCAGTTAATAAATATAGAGTTCATTTATTGAGATAAAAATATAAGTTAGTCGCAAACTCGCCCATCATGCAAAATTAAAAAAAAAAGTTTTTTTTTGTTTACTATCCGAACATCAACATACGTAGGTAGGTTATTTTTTTTAAGTTCTACTAAGGAGATAATAAATTGAAAGATCAATTTATAAATATTACAACATAGGTTCTTTTTTTAAATAAATAGTGTAGGTACATACCTATCGCAATTTTTTTTATAAAACATTGATAAGAGAACATATCTCAACTTCTTATTACCTCTCAATTAGTCTTGCAATTGAACAGCAGCAGATGAATGACATACAAAACCAAGTTCCCACAACCGCACTAAAGAATCAACCAATTTATACCATTGACGTACTCTCAATATCTCCAGTACTTTTGATACAGGAAGTTTAGGAATACTAAGCAGGGCCACCCGTCAGCCCGTATGCGTACCGGGAACCCGCGCGCTGTTTTGTCCCCAACCAGCACGAACCGACCGACCGACCACCGACCACTATATTACTAATTTATACGGATTTACGCGACATTCCGCGGACAGCTGTGCGTTCCGGCTTCTTCCAATGCACAGGAATTTTGGTCATTTATTCCAATTTCGTTTTTCAAGAAACCTGCTGGGTGGCTGTGTGTATTTTGAGTTACATGTCGGAAAATACTTAATTTTACTGATACTTATTACAAGTAATATCATAATAATATAATTAGAAACTTGAGAAATATATATTTTAAAACTTCTAGTAATACCTACGCATATTTTCTTTCTAACGTTTAGAATAAACAACGTCTCATTTACGCAATGTTTCATAAAATATGAATTGAATATGACACAAATATTAATCTCGCAGTAAACTATGTATTATTATACCTTTAATTGGGCCTTTAGAATGCAGTTTCTTCATAATTCGTCAGATATTTTCATGATTTATAAGTAACGTGATCATTAAATAAATTAATAGATTTATTAATGACATACGAGTGGTCTCGTTAAACGGAATTAAATCTTTACACACGCTTTAATAAACTAACTTTTTAAGTTTCTCGATTATATGAATTTAGATTGAAAATATTTTGATGAGTCGCTCATTAGCAGCAGATATTTGCCGAATGGCGCGTGACGATATTTCAATACAATGTGTTAATGATAACACATAACTCCCACACGCCATCACTTGGTTATAAAGTAGAGAAACTGTACAAAAACTGTTTGCTTTCGTAATTTTTTAATAATTTAACAACGCACTTTCATTTAAAATATAATGTCCTGTATTACATTATGGTTCGTGTTAAGAAATCAATTAGTTTATTAATTCACACTTAATTACGTAACATATCGATTCCATTTAAATTCATTTATGTATAGTTTGATGTGTATAATATTATCTGAGTATTTTATATGTGAATTGATTCAATTTACAATTAAAATTAAACTTTCAGCCTTTCAGATCTAATAGAGACATGTAAAGTTTTTAATCAGTCGTAATATTTTAATATCGTTTTTACCTCATCCAAATGAATAAAAACATATATCACCATATAATAAATAAATAAATTATTTATTTAGGAGTAACAAGACATCAATATGTCTGTATGCCCCATCAACATTCGCAAGCTTTCTCAAATCGCGTTAGATTTCCTTACCCATCGAATGTTGGATGCTTTGTCTCGAGCATTATGGCCAATTAAATAATGCCATTAATCACGGAGAGCTGTGGTTACCACGAGTCCGCCATTACGATCTGAGCTGCATCTAGCTCCTTATCTTTCACCGGCCCTTCAACAAATTACTGCTTTCGGTTATTGCGAAATTCAAACAACGTAATTGTGCAAAGGGAATGCGCCTGTAATTACCATTATTACGTTTTAGATGTATTGATAGAATATTCGGAATTTCCTTTATACACTAGTAATGGGTTAACTAACTCAACATTAGAGTAATTCACAAAGATAGAGCGAAATAACATTACAATAAATACAGACTTCAATGTTCATTGAATTGACTTTCTTTCACTGTGTTACTTTCTGTACAATCAAGAAATTTATTATCAAATATTGAATTTAAAAGATGAATTCGATTACTTTTTTACCTCCAAATAATACAGTTACAAATTTAGTTTTACTTGGGCATATAACAAGTTTTATTTTAGTCTCATTCTAACGACGCTTATTGACCTTAGTTCAAAATTAGAGCAAAATTCGGCCAATAATTCCAGCAACGTAGCATTACTTACCAGTCTGTAATCATTGGAATGATTGCAGCAAGGTATTGGTATAATTAAGGGCTATGTATAAAATAACGGTGGTATTACCATAATTTCGCGCGCCGTGCGCGGGTGCTTTATTGTGATTAAACTAAATCCAATCGATGCGCCCGCGCAGCTCTAGGGATGTGCGACAAGAGATCGATAAGGTTTTAGCATGATATTTTTATGTCCATGAATGATATTTGATTAGATTACGAATGTTATGTAAGTGCATAATACATAAGGATGTTATGTATTATTGCCATCTACTCCTAAATTTGCAAATGTTCATGAAGATGATTTTGAATATTAATTTGTTTTTATATATTGTATTTATACTATATTAATCTGTGCATACTTATAAAATTCCCAGCATGATCCTTCCCCTTTAATTGAATATAATTAATAAATTGAATTCACCGCGTGCAACTAAATCAAAAAATACGCCTTTCTTCAGAAATACGATACTTTTAGACTATTCAGTGTGTATGATTTTGCATGTAACTGATTCTAACCAATTATATTAAAATATTTGTCAAATGTGTTTTCTATCGATAATTTTTGTAGCTTCCCTAGCATTTGAACGAAGCACGCTGGCCCTATTACTAGTCGACCCGTGCTCTGTGATTGCCGTGACGGCCTGCGACCGCCTCACACGACTATATCCTCTGTTTATTTAATCTTATTTACTTTTATCTCAACGGAAATTTTAAAATAAATTTCCAATAAGTTAATAATGTCAAAGGAAGTACGCGAGTTAACGGTTCTTAGAAAAATAACACTGTGTCTTCAATAATTGCGATTTATATAATTCTGATAAAACAATTATTGTCATTCTTTTAACTTCACAGATTATTAAAGGGCACCTATTTTATACTTCGATAATTGGCACTTGGAATCATTACCTACCGAGAAATATATAGTAGATAGAAATTATTTTGACCAATAATATTATCTCTAAACTGTTCTCTGCTCTACGTTCACACATTAGTCGTAGTATGCAAGTGCCTAACATATTGTGTCGATTTAATTTCTTTACCAATAGCATAAGCCCAAACCGCCATATTCCCAGGCATGCATCCAATAAATAGTTAACGAAGAACGATCCGAGTACGATATTGTGCAATTTGGAGGACAGAGGCGAACGTGTTATTACGAGCCCTACACGCCGATACGCAAATCAACTCTGCCCGGGGATAAATAATTGCACCCGTGACCGCTTCCATTATCCGTAACCATACACAATTACTGCCCGTCGCGTTTACACTGACCACCACACATGCCTGCCGCAACAATCAATGAGATACACACGGTATACATTGACGCGTTTCTTTAGTAGGTTGTAATGTGTAGTGGTTCAAGAGCAGCAATGTAGCAAGCAAAGCGATGCAGCAATGAGCTCGTGGTAGTGAGGCTATTATTCGTGAAGCTCATTACAATATTAATCAATAGTCTCTCATCCGTGGCCGGTATAAATAAAATGGATGCAGAATAAGGTTTAATGTTAGTTGTGCAATACTAATGCCGGGTTAATCTCGCAAATGATAGAGTGCGGAGACAATATCGCTCGGCGCTACATTTTATGACATTGAAATATTTTTGAGTCACGTATTCTTTATTACTATGGGCCTGCTGTAATTATGTGCTCTGCTTCTAATCGCGGGCTCCATATTTAGCATGTTCATTACGAACTATTTAGATATAGTTGAAGATATCTCGTTATGTAAAGAGCTATTTTTGTAGCATAGCACAGAATCATATCGGCATCATTATAATGTAAAAACATTTAAAATACTTTTGTCCTAATTAAAATAGTTAATGAATAATCAATTTTTACGGATTTCCATTTGATTACCGTTGCTAAATCTGGACTAAATGCAAATATTAATAATGAAGGATTTTACAACCACTCCTAGTTATTGCCTTACATTTTTTATTTATTAATTACTAGCGGTCCGCCCCGGCTTCGCCCGTGGTACCTACATCCATCCTCGTACTTCAAGGAGTAGATTCCGCAGCGCACGCGATGACAGAATTTTTATTAAGGAATTTTTTACACCTTGGGTTACATTATTGCATTTTTTGTAAGGATCTCTATTTTTTTTGAAAATGCAATATAGCCTATGTTGATCAGTGAAGATGCAGCTTTCTAATGGTGAAAGAATTTTTGAAATCGGTCCAGTAGTTTATGCGTGAAAACCATACATATACATACATACATAATTACAAACCTTTCCTCTTTATAATATTAGTATAGATGTGTTATAATAATATCTTCGCATACTTTTCTGAAGGTTACTTTTGTTTGTTCTCGATTGTAAATCGTTAAACAAACAGAATGATTCAAACACTTTTATTGATATGAGGTGTGGTCATCGGTTCGATATAAATAATGCCGTGTTTTTCATATTATTATTTTTTTAATTATTATGACATTTTGATATTGTAAGCACATTCTAGGAGTTATTATATCATTAGGATTCATGCCATGAAATCTTTTTTTTTTCGCGAAATACATAGAGTATTTTCGGAATCTATATTAGAGGTCTACATGTAATATTAACTTCAATTCTTTACTCACCTTTGTTTAAAAAATAAAGTATAAGTTTACTTTACATATTATGGCACATAGGAGACAAAGTTCTCGGTCTCTATGACCCAAGTCATCGTTGGAATTAAGTAAAATATAAATAATAAACTAAATGGCGATATGACAAAGCATATTTTAAGGCAAAACAAATGCTTGTACCTTGAGTAAAACGAACAATTGATTATTAAAGTAAATAGAATAAAGTGAGTCACTTGAGAGATAACATTCAAGGAAAAAATGTAGATAATAATTTAGTTGGATATGTCGTTGAATATTAATGTCGGAATAATCATAATTTTATTGTAAAGCTGCTCGAGGCATTATGTGGGAAACAAAACATTACATTATGTATAATTATTTGCGTCTGTTTGTCTCTTTGTCCACTTTTTATTGACCTCAAGTTCGAAGAATTTTTGTTAATTTTTAACTGCTTGGTTTTTACCGTAAACTCGTTAAATGAAATGCGAGATATGTAAAAGTTTCGATCGATGTCTGAGTTATTTTAGTTAATTTATAAGTTCTTGGAAATTTTAACAAAAATGGTTTTTATTAATTAATGTTAACAATAATGCTTTGGTCCGCATTACTGTTATTAATTTTGTATTATATTAAATATCGGTAAAGAACCTCTGTTATAAATATCACCGAGCGCGTGCTATTTGCATAGGAAAAGTTAAGTTTTTACATCCTGGCACTTTATCTAGCTTTTTAACCTTTTCAGCCATTGTCACGAGAAACAAAATATTGTTGTTTGAAAAATCGAAATTATCTTACATTAAAAATATTATGAATAGAATACCTATTGATATCGTTATTAGAATATAAATAAGAATAATCGCGGTATAAACACTATTGTACTGAGTACATAGTGCAGAGTACAATAATTTGTAAGGTATGTGACTGTTACCTTTTGAGGAGCGCTGAGGTAATTCTCCCATACATTTGAATATTCAATTATTCTCGTTAGCGATCAATATTATGTTCTTGTATCTAATAATTCAGTCAATTAATTGTCATGTTTTTCTTGTTATATTTTTTTTAATAGCGTAATAATTATGAAAAATTACATCTAACATTTACCCAATATTTAATTTGTAGATAGAAATAGGCTTTAGTGACCTATTATTACTTTCTACAGTTTAAACATATATAACATGTTTGTATGTTGGAAAATTGTATTTTCTTAATATTACAACTTGAAATAACTTTCAAATATGGAAAAATATATTTAAACGTTTATAAAATGAAAGTAGAGAGTAGTATAGATGCCATATTTCCGAGCGGTGCTGCGCGGGCGCACGCTCTATAAATATATTTAACTAGATTATCAGCGCGGTGCTGCTCGAGAATGCACTTAGTCATGTAGCTGTTACTAATATTGTGCAGAATATTTTTTTTACAAATGTTTTTTTTTCTTTTCATTTATCCCTTATGCAAGCAAACGAGCAGACTGATCACTTGATGGAAAGTGATGCCCAATAAGCATTCAAGATTTAATGGATGTTTGCTTGATACTTACAAATAATATTGGTACAGCTTTATGCGCGCTCTTTTGAATATCGAAATAAAAAATCATGCATAGACGTATGAAATTTTTGCATTTCATGGATGTATGCAAATAGACTATAGAATAGTGTCAGTTTGTCAATCACCGAGGTTTTTGGAATTTCGATACTTAGAATTCGTTCTATAAATAATATTTCATATTATATAAAGAAAGTTCTGATTCTTAATTATAACAGCTACATACCACACCGCAGCAAAACAGTGATATTCAAACTGCCCAAGTTTATGAAAGCCGAGCTTGCTCCTCGCAATTACAATACTTCACAACCGCGTGAGAAGCCCTTATCAAATATAACCCATCGAAATCTCACACGAAAGCCGACTCTATCTCGTACCTATAAGGTCCTAGCCACCTGCATTCATTTGTATACAGTGTTACATCGTACAAATATTACTTGTATAAACACCCACGATCTCTACTTTATGGCCCACCTGTTCGTATCGCCTTTATCAATTAATAGTTTTCAGTTTTATTAATATTAATTAAGGTTTGTAAGCGAATTGAACTATGGCTATTTCTTTGAGAAGATAGCTGCGGGCATTTATTATAGTTTATAGCATCTGGTCGTCTGAGATTTAGTTTAATTCATTGTAATTATTCGCACAGATGAAATAAATATTCTCTACCTATATTTTATCCTATGTTATATGTTGTTATGTTGTTGCTTCTAATTTTGCTGTTGTAAATACTTATTTAAAACAGATGATTTAAAGAGTACTGTAGAGTCAAATTTATAAATAAAGTTATACATAACACTATATTTTCTTCAATAATGTACCTCCAGATCATAATGAAAATCACACCACGTAGAAAAAAAAAACAGAATTAAGGCTCGGTGGAGATAAACTTGCAATTTTAAATTAATCAATTTAAATTTGAATGTAACTGACCTTTACGATGCAGATTTATTTGCTTCCGGAGGAGTTGCTATTCCTGAATTGTTTTTGAAATTAATATCGAGAAGCAGTTACGGCCAGGGGTGGTAGGAAAATATAAATCATTTATAAGAGGAGAATACAAATGAAAAATTTCCCAAAAATTTACAAACTTTGGGAAAAAAGAACCAATTGCCAAAGTATTTGCTAAATCAACCGATCATAAATAAAACAAAGATTCCGAAAAGAAAGTTAAATATCATCGATTACAAGACTCACTTTATGCAGTATGCATCGCATTGCCAATAATCTTGGATAACTACTTTTTTAACGAGCAGAAACGGGCGACTGTGGTAGGTAACGACTGAATTTTGCGTTTTAAATGTGACCATTTCGGTATATTTAGTAAAGTCGGCGTGTAAATATGAATGAAGACATCTCGTCGTCTCCCACAGTGCGCTGGACGGGCTCATTAATACAATTAAAATTTGGTGTCGTGGCTCCGGCAAAAACCGCGGGGCGCAGTGGGCTCGGGAACGTTCTGCGGCATCTTCTACTTCTAGAGGGAAACCCTGATCATGAGATTTTTTAATGCATGGTGAAACGATGTCAATTATAAATTATATCTATTAGGATTTTTAAGGTGGGTTTCTAAAAACTGGTGTAATAAAATTCAATTTCACTTCTGTGATTAAAGGACTTGTATCGAGTTCCTCGATTGCAGATATCTGAGAATCTTAATGTATTTGATCCACCTCGATAAACCAGTCGAAAGAAAATACCGTGAAATTCCTTTAAAATATCGCTCATTGTTGGCGCGTCATTATTGAACGATCGAGAGCTCGCAATTAAGCCGAAATGCATACGAAAGCAGCAAATCAGAGCCGTCGCTCGTCAATTAGGTCCGATGAACCGTACCGGTAGCTAATGGCATTAATTGTTGATAATTGCGCGGCCGATAACAATCGTCCCGTGGCATTTCCTCGATTACCATGCGCGTGCTTTTTGCGCGCGACAATTACGCGCGATCTGTATGCACGCGGTGGTCGCCCGCCGGCCCCGCGCCCCGCGCCCGCCCCGCACCCCGCCCACCCCACTCCCCGTGCCCCCCAATCCCCGTGCCCCGCATTCCCGTGCTGGCTCGCTGGACCTTTTTGCGCATCTCGCCGTGGGAGTCTGCAGCTTAGATGTTTGAATATCGTGTAACATGGATTTTGAAGAATGCGATCATCATTTTTAATTACCGATCATATT
>CAJQZM010038991.1:0-13872 GCA_907164665.1 Colias nastes | reverse complement strand
AATTTTCGTCGGCGCCATCTTGGATTTCAGTTTTGACCTCATATTCGGTAATAGCTACCCCAAAAACTATGAAAATGACACCCATCACGAAAAAAAGCCAAATTTTCGTCGACGCCATCTTGAATTGTTTTACCCCACCGATCTATTCAACAACCCATAAAAAAGAGGATCTCAGGCAAGGTAATTTTTAAAACATAATTTTAAATTACAAATAATTGGAATATGAAACTTATACAGTTTACTCTTATAAAGTATCAAATATTTCAAATCACGAAAAAGACAGTGCACGCACAATAATCTTTTTTATTTCGTTTTTATTTTTGGCACGAGGAGCGATACACCCGTCCTTCCAAGAGCGCTTCTGAGCGCGGTCTGACGAACCGCGAGAACAAAATGTATGAAGAAATCGACAAGTATTTTTAATTTAGCTCATTATTGAAATAAAATTTTGATTTAGATTCATAAAAATTACACCATATATAAAGGACTATATATCCCTCAATAAGATATAGTTAAGAAGATAGATTAGGCTCTTAATTTTCCTAAAATGGTACCGTTTTAGACCCCATTTTTTTGCATTTTATGCGTTTATTGTGATGGAAAAAACGTATTTCAGCGACAATTTTGTATGACGTCGTACAATTTTTATAAGATGAACGTAGAGCTGAATATATTATCTTTAAATTAAGATATTACTATGTTCTCACGTGTAATTGCTTTAAGTTAAAATGGTACCGAAAAACAGCGTGTTTTTGTAAAAATACGTTATAGCGTCCTTAACGCATTACTTTTCATCTTTATTCGAGTAGTAATCTTATATATAAAAATGAATCGCAAAATGTGTTGGTAAGCGCATAACTCGAGAACGGCTGAACCGATTTCGATAATTCTTTTTTTATTATATTCCTTGAAGTACGAGGATGGTTCTTATGTAGAGAAAACGTAAACATGTACCACGGGCGAAGCCGGGGCGGACCGCTAGTAAACAATAAAGCTGTCTTTGCATAGCATGTCATTTCGATTTGTCACGGGTAAGATCTGTCGACTAGTACGTACTAGTACTTAGTACTACTTAATAATAATAATAAATCCTTTATTTGCATTTAAACTACTAACGCGGGTAGTCAAGAAACCAATTCAAAATAATTCGCAAATGGTTTTTCATTATAATATATGGACAAGTGAATGTTTATCGTTTACGTTCAATTCAATGTCTTTCTTTGCTAGTGTTAACTTGCTAGTTACAAAACCGTTAAGTTGTTACATATTTAAAATCATATTATCATCATTATTTGCGGAATGTAATTACAAAGATATTACCTATATACAAGTTATAAGGATTCTTATTCCTTCCACTCGTAGTTGAGCGAGAAATTACTTATATTTTAAATTACATTAAACAATATTAGGTAGATATGTCACACAACACTAATTACTGTTATTTCAATACGTAACGAATTTACACTAATAATATTATATTTTGTGATTTATAAAGTCACAGGATTGTTTTTTGATTATTAACCAATTTATCAACCCTGTCTGCAATATATTTATAAGTAGTTGTTTCAAATTGTCTGGTATTTTACTGTAGATTGTAATACTTCTAGAAATTAAACTATTTTTGCAGTATTGACTTTACACGTCGCTAATATAGTTTATTCTGATATCTGATCATAATTTGAGTATTTATTCCTCCTTCCTTCCTTTTTCGTGTAATTAATATGAAAGACGTCCTTAGGTACGCCACAGGATTTTTTTTTTTTAATATCATGAATTACTGATGTAGAACATCAGTAGGTTCCAAACTACGTGAAATACTAGTAATATCACACGAGATAATAATTATATAACTGCATATAACGTTGGGTTAAATTTAATGTAATAAGATTTAACTACACACTGGTTTTGTACGTTACAACCTACAACAAAATCTGTTTAGTATTACCAACATTGTGAAGTTACTACAGTTTGAAAACCTAATTTATTTTTCTAATTGCACACTCAATGTGAAATATTGTCTACTGACCGTTTTATGTGAATGATTGCAATACAGATTAGTTTGGTACCAGTCACCCAGTTACATGTCACCCTGGATTCCGATGAGCACCGGCTGGACGTGTTGACAAGTTGCTCGACGTGGTAGCGGACACCAGGCATGGTGTCGCGGAGCCAGGTGTGATGTCACGGTACCTAGGAGGGTATCGTGTTGCGTACCTGATGCATGACGCTCGAAACTCGACGCTCGAAGCACGACGCTCGATTTTACACGACTCGTGCGGTGCACGACGCGATGACATGACGTTCGAAGCGGTGGTGAGAGCGGCAGCGCCATCCATGCTGCGCAAGGTGAAGTTGCCCGCCTGCTGGCACTTGTCGACCTCGACACCTTACCTTTGGCACCAACCAAAGAGTGACACGTAGAATTGTTGGATACATTTTCCCATTTAAAACGTTCGAATGTGAAGCAGCCTCCTCTCCCATTCTCTCTGTTCTCCCATTTAAGGAATGTCAATTTTTCCTATTCAAAGGAAACCCATACCTCCTATTTAAAGGAAGTCCATACCTTCTATTTAAAGGAAATCAATACCTCCTATTTAAAGGAAGTCAGTACCTCCTATTTAAAGGGCATCAATACATCCTATTCAAAGGAAGTCGCTACCTCCTATTTAAAGGAAGTCATCTTTCTTTATTTCTTTCATACCTCCTATTTATAGGGAATCAACACCTCCTATTCAAAGGAAGTCCCTACCTCCTATTTAAAGGAAGTCATCTTTCTTTCTTTCATACCTCCTATTTATAGGGAATCAATACCTCCTATTCAAAGGAAGTCCCTACCTCCTATTTATAGGTAATCAATACCTCCTATTCAAAGGAAGTCCCTACCTCCTATTTAAAGGAAGTCATCTTTCTTTCTTTCATACCTCCTATTTATAGGGAATCAATACCTCCTATTCAAAGGAAGTCCCTACCTCCTATTTAAAGGAAGTCCATACTTCCAATTTAATGGAAGTCCATACTTCCAATTTAATGGAAGTCAATACCTCCAATTTAATGGAAGTCCATCTATTTTCATTTCAAATAGAATATGAAATTCAAACGAGTTTACACGTCGTCGTCGTCGTTTCAGCCATGGAACGTCCACTGCTGGACGGCATGCATCCAGTGACTCCCAGCCACTTGAACCAGGTCGTCTGTCCATCTTGTGGGAGGTCGCCCCATGCTTAGCCGCCCAATGTACATGTAATGTCATAATAATATAAAATTATAACAATGGCGGTTGCGAGTCCAAAATACTTTGTCATATCTTGGTAATTACTACAAGTTACCACTTGTATTTATATTGTGGCTAAATGTTATGCATTAAACAAACATGGATATATCAATTTACCTAATCGATTTATAGTCTAACGACATTTTAAATATTTATTTCTAATTTTTAATTTTAATGAAATTGATTAAAGATATAAATCCTTACAGTAGTATATGTAGGTTGGTCGATGCTGTTCACGATAAGTAGCAGTCGTGAAAACGTTAAGACACTTAAATAGTTTGCCACTTGAATAATATAATAAAAACTAGGTGTGGCTAACACACAGTATTTAGTGTATGCATTTTTTTATCATATTATGTATATATTACTCAAACAAGTATATTTAAATATTTTATTTCATATTTATATTCGCATTTAAACGAGTCGCGGTATAAGCGTTGTATGCGTTCTGCGACTAAAATATTCATTAATGTGCGGGTAGTTCTAAAATGTTTCAATACAGTTTAATTCTGTTTAAATTTAAAATCGTTAGTTATTATTCCTTGAATGCAGGTCTATTTGTTTTATCAGTATTTATTGTTTAATTTCTTATAAGTGTATTATGAATTCGGTGTGTACATAGTAAGTTTATACATATATTTTCTCCTTCCGAGTGGAACAAATAAGCGCAATTAAATAGTGAGTGAGTAATTATTTTCCAACAACCTAAACAAGGTACTGTACATTAAAATATCTATTATCACAGAAGCCACTAAACTAGGTTTCCTCAATGTGAGATATACCGAATAATTAACTCAAAATAACAAGAAGTTTAACCTTTCCTGATTACATTATATTATGCTCACATGTCTTGAAAATAAATTACTTAAATTCAAATAAATTATTCAAACCAAAATAACCGCGTATTCTAATTACTAGATTAATATTCGACAGATTTTATTTTTATTTTGTCGTTCTATTTTAACTAGTGAAAGATTTCGGATTAGATTGAAATTGCATTTGTATTTAATATGAACGGACGTAACAGTTATTCTTTGGTCTTTAATATTTCAAAATGAATTCTGGTATGTTATATGACACTACATACCATCTCTCTTTTTTTATTAAATTTCTTAAAACTTTTTATTGCACGCGTACTCTTTATATAACACTGACCTTTTACCTCGTCGCCACTTGTACTGTACTTACAGTACGTATAGATGTAGAATTGCACTGGCTCACCACTATACTCAATAGTGCGGGAACACGTCCATTCCAGTCCGGCATCGGCCGTCGACTGACTAATGACAGCTATGAGCTATCCCCACCACTGGTGTACGTGAGACAATGTATACATATCTGTTTCACAGATACACTACAGGTATGTAAATGTAAATGCAAAGGCAAAATTACTATGGATACGTTAAAATTTCTCATACTACTAGAATAGGAGTAGATGATATCATCTGATGAAACAAAATTGTAGGTAATGCCATTTTCTTTAAGGTATCAATAAAATATTATTGGCTATTATTAGTGGTAAATATTAAAAAATGTTATGACGATTCAAAAGTTCTTTTATAAGAAGTATAATTGAATAAATAAATGTTTGAGTTTGATAGGTACCTACTTATTATTTGTCACTTTTGTCGGCAGTCGTAGATAACAGTTTATATTTCTAGACAGTATTGTCTGATTAGGAGTATTTCTCAATCCTTATAGTATCTTTCGGTTCACATTCAGTAAGGCTCCTCGCTCGGTGGCAGCCCTGCCCCCCGCACCCCGCCCGCTCTCCATTCACACGCGCTCGAATTGGCCGCAATTAAAGTGACCGCAGCGACAATCAGATTCATATTTTTTCTTACCTCTCTCCCGCTCGATATTGCATTTTGTAAAGTTTTTGCGTTATGTTATTACATAGCATTAACTTATCTGTGTAATCTGCGTAATTATGTATTAAACACACAAACGGCTTGTTTCAATTTTTTGTGGGGCCGTATGCGCGGTTGTGATACTTATTTCTTTTTATGTTCATTCGGTGCTTGTTGTCACTTATGTATAAAACCATAAATTATACAATATAATTTTTAATTTTTCTGTATAATGTAGGAGAAAATAAGTCATTATAATCCAAATACAATATTATAAACTTCAAAGTTCGTAAGGATGATGGATGTTTGTTACCTTTTCTACTTTCACACAAAAACAACGAATGAGATTCGTATGAAATTTGGCTCCGGCTGCAGCTTATAGTTAACGTACCTAATGCCTAATGGTAATTTTGCTCCAAACGTATATAATATCTATTCTATAAAAAAAATTCTTAATAATGCACAAATATTATAATAATTAATTACATTTAAATTTAAATTAAGTATGTATCTGATAGGTAAATGTTTATGTCGTATCGGAAATCAGCAATCGATCAGTTGCCCAAAACAGGCTGAAAAATGCCTGGGAAAATCTGCCCTCGGAATGTATGGGCAAAAACAATGAATATAACTTTCTCCGCGCAAAAAATGTAAACGGTAAGGTCTTGTTTCAATGTTATTTATTTCCTTCTCGTTTGCTCTTTTGGGTATATGTTACGAGTATTACATGAAATGGTGACATTCATTTATTACACTTTCAACTTCAATTTGCATGTGACTGTTGATATTAAAAAAAAATAATAATTTGGTTAGAAAGTAATGAATTGTAGTCATGATACAGTAAACAAAGGAAGGTTTCCATTAAGATCTAAAACAATACAAGATTTTTGCTCTTTTTAAGATTGACTTGTGTTTATATTAATACGGCAATTTTCTTGGTTCAAGTGTTAGGGCGTAACCGCTAAAACTATATAAAGGGTCTGGATTAGACTCTAGATAGCGTTAGCTACTATTAATTATTCTGTGCTCTAGATGGAAATGAATCATAACTGGAATGGAAACTTTTGCAGTTTGAACAGTAATCTTTCTAATAGACAATGCATAGATTTCTGAAGGCCGTCTTGAAGTAGGTACTTACTGAAAATATAAAATAAGTGTTTCGATGCAAATCTTTTTCACTGAAATTTAATTTTTTATTACAGTGAAATAGATGAACTAATTCGATTCGACATATTTCATACGGTGATTGTACCATAAACACCGCAGATAATTATTCAAACACAACTTTTAATTGTAGTCTTGTAGATTTGAATTTTCTGGCAATATAGTAAGTCATCGATGTTTTTCAAACTGTAAATTAAACAAATTTGTATAACCATGAGTGAATAAACATTGAATATTATTCATCACGTTCTACTATAGAATTACCCATAGTTATATGGGTTATTGTTTGCGGTAACCGGAGATCGTTTTAGCTGCCTAAACACTTTCGCCATCCATCACGATGTCAACCCATCTGATGTATGTGGATGTATGTATGTATGTCGTGTTCATCACATTACTGCCCGCTAGATCGTCTAGTGTTTCAGGTGCGATGAACTAGGATTCCTTGCCTTTGTGACTAGGTTTTTATAAAGACATAAATAAGCTCTAGATCTGAATTTTATATGATACGAATAAAAAATTATATGAGAAATGAAAATAAATGAAATAGCCTTCGTACATCATAAGCAAGCGGTCGATCCTATAATTGAATGTTCTGTGCCAGGATCTATGACTAATTAAATAGTATAAAAATTACTAGGAGTCAGGAGTTTCTATGAAATAAATTTTCTCGATTAGTGATATTTTTATTAGGTATATTATATGAAAAACATCCCTAAACCACATTGCAATAACGTATTTTAATGCCAAGCGACCACCTACACAAAATAAATACCTAAATTTAAAAATAAGTAAAACAACAAATTTCGTTTAATTAGACAGTCTATTTAAATAAGTAACAAAAAGCTTGGGGTGAGCGTATTTGTATAGCTATCAGCGTGGCCCGCGGCGTCGCTCGATTAACCTTCATTTGTATCAATTATCGCCTCTCATACACAATGCTTAAATCTCCAACACCTTTATTAAAAGCCTCAAAATACCGCTCTTAATTATTTTATAAAAATGTACTTTATCGATATAGAGTTAAAGTATGTTTTAGTTTATACGAGTGTTTTTCTAGCGTTATTAAAAACACATTAGATTAGTTCTAGTAGTTACGGGTGTAGTGATACCGGCTATTATGCCGGCGTTTGATTGCTATCTTTGATATTCAAATTTATGAGACTATTATTATTCGAGCATTACGTAATGAATGTTCAAAACAAACGTTTTGCGGTTAATTTGTAGCAACGTAAATGTGTGCGATTATCGGATATTTAATGATTGTTGTTTTAAAGAAATTTTTATACCTATAATAAATAAATAAATAAAATCTTTATTTGAATTCATACATAAGTTTGTCATATTGGATTGGGGTTCAGGCCCCCTTACTAGGTATAACCTGTATTAAGGGGACCTGTTCCTTCCCTAGTATTGATCCCTTGCATGAATTAAAACATAAATTTAAGATACCTATATAATAAGACAAATTTTGGTTTCCTGATGACTCTATTATCTCTACTAATAACTTAAAAGTACAGGTCAACTATGACACATCCTTTGCAATTTATTAGTAAAAGCACCATTTAGATGATAACATTTTTTTAATCTCGGTTATACACAACAAAATAACGTTTTGTTTCTATACTTGTTTGTTTAAAATATCATAGAGTTTTCTTTACAATAGTCACAGCTACACAACACTGCGTTTTTATTGCTCAAATGTCACCGTATTTCACTAGTTCTATTGAAGCCATGTAACAAGTCCTGTGAGCTCACACGCATGTACCGACCACCAGGCACCATGTACCGAGAGACACGCCACAAAAACAAAAGATTTGTTTATCTGATAGGCGCATCAACATGCACCATTCAAGTCAATCGCAAATTATCGTTACACGGAGTTACGCCGATGATCGTTAGATAAAAACTTTATGAATGTCGCCGTGCGGCGCGACACGCGGCGATGTTGCCGACAGTCGCGCGACAAATCGCCCGGTGACTGACCGCGCTCATACATTTTCATAGTTGGACGCTGAGAAAAACACGGCGACCGATGTAATTGATGTATTTCCCAGCGGTTTCTGTGAAGGCGATCCTAGATCAATGATTATGCCTTCATTGAACGACGCGGACGCGGGCGCCGGCGCAGGATGCGGGAACTGCATATGCGACTATTTTGTTAGTAATGATAATTTACGTATATTTCTTATGTTATTTACTTTTTATTAGGACTACTTGAAATTAGGGGAAATATTCAGTATTTTATCATTGTAGAAATTTTGATACGTTGACGGTTTTAGAATAGTACAGCATTTCGCACTTGTTTCCACAATTTAGTAGAAAAAACGCGAAATCGTGAACGTTTATTGAGTGTCCGTTAAAACATTTTGTACATTGCTGAAAAAGTCAATAAGTTGATAACTGTGCTTTAATAGCTTTACGTAGGTAGATCTTTATAAACTACCTACTCAAAAACATAATGCTTGTACAAAAATTTTGATGTTGCACAAATATAAATGTTTTATTGTTTCATATAAAAAGTGGCTCCTCCAGGCTTCAGTATTATCTATAGATTTTGTAGTTTTTTTTTATTATGACACTGTATGAGTTATCCGTTCTTGACATATGTATATTAGTAATTAACTGCAGTAGAATGTGGATACATGGGCGTGTATGCTTCCCTTCCTTTGGCATTTAAATGTAGAGCAAGAATGTAGATAAACGATACCAATAAATTTCAAGCAATTACACTAAACATTCATTAATTATTATGGGTTAACAATTTTCTAATATATGTATCGATGTAAGGTGTGCATGGGCACGTGATGATACTTTGGTCCAATTAGGGCTGATTTTTCAATCGTTGGTTAAAATTTATTCATCGAATAACGTATTAAACTACCATTTCAAAAATGTATTCTAATTGTCCGTACTTGACATTTTACAGGTGATATTTTAAAATGTTCGTGTAATACTTTATTGGACGGATAAATTTTAACCAAGGATTGAAAAATCGGCCCTTAAACAAATTATAAATTAATAGGTATCTCGCTGTCTAATCGTCTTCATGTCATTATTATGATAGTTGTTAAACTAGCGCGAGCTTTTAACCTCTTAATAATATATTAGCTTGTGAAATGTATTCCAGTCTATCATCATCATATTCATAAACAACTTTTCCAAACGCCAAAATGAACAACACATCGCTTCAGCGAACCCGGCATGTGACAATAGCGCGCTATTCCCACGGTTATAGCCCAAACAAATCCGCGCTCGTTAAGGGCCGCTTTTTGCAGCGCTGCATCTGCTCCCAGGGAACGGGTTCCTTGCTCCACATTTTTTGGCCGCGAGCCGCGTCAGTTTTGGGCAGCATTCATATGGGCTGGCCAGTGATATGCATTTACATCATTCATACCATCTTTACATGTTTGCCGTGCTCTCATATGCAAGATTATTGGCAGTGTTATTGGAATGTCACATTTCGACGAGTTTGTTGGCTGTTTAGGTGATTATATTTTGTTTTACTAAAAGTGATTATAATATATTTTGTTTTAGGTACTAAAAAACGGAAACTAAGCGTTTGTGCATTTTTATACGAACAGACAAATGATCACTGCGAAGTGGTTTAATTTAAACAATACCTAATTAGGAAAATATTTATTTTATCCATACTTAATATTATAAATGCGAAAGTAACTCTGTCTGTCTGTCTGTTACTCAATCACGCCTTAACTACTGAACCAATTTGCATGAAATTTGGTATAGAGATATTTTGATACCCGAGAAAGGACATAGGATAGGTTTTATCCCGGAAATCCCACGGGAACGGGAAGGAAAGCTAGTTAGCTATAAACAAACACAAATTAAAAGTGAGAAAATAATTGGTGTGCAATGTATTTTCCACTGAAAATGGTTCCAGCGCAACTTACGCGACGCTAGTTTTGTGCTCAAAATTTACTTTTTCATCTAGATAATAGGAATTGTTGAATATCTATAGTAGAGATAATTGGCATCCGTGCCACAGCTCTTATGCTTTTACGGATGTCATCGTAATTTAAGTTTATGTACAATTTGTTATTATGTTCCAAATAAAGAATTTTTGATTTGATTTTTTGATTTTGAATTTGGAATGTGCTGCTATTTTAAGAAATACTAAAAATTAATATTATTCAAAACTTCTGAAGTATATTCGACAATATTTATGATTTCTCTTAGATATCGGCTATAGCAGCGGGAAGGTACGTTTTCAAAGAAGAAAAAATTTTATTCAAAAATGTTTATCAAGATAATATTCATTGAAAGCCGAGCCTTCATAATATACAGAATTATAATGCGCGGTTCTTATCACGAATACATAATAATCAGCGCGCTTTTCGCAATCGGTTATTCACCGTTTTTCTGTTCCCACTCATTACGGATTCAATTTAAATTCAGAGCATTTATCTATGCTCTTATCTCGTTATTTCGCAAATATTATCGGTTTTGTAATTCAGAGCGCGTACGATATTAAAATGAGAGTAATAAACAGTTTATTATACGAGGTTATTCGATCGGCTGTTTTTTACGGGGACTATTACGCGACATTCCCCGAGCCACATTACCTGGGAGCATTTGCTAAGTGCTTGCCAATGAATAATGCTTTTTTAGCGTCTGTCAATCATATCTAGCTGCAAGTGAGCGGCGACCCGCCAGGGCTGCCAACCCTTACAGGAAACTGTTTAGTCAAAGACTGATAGGAAAACTGATTTTAATGTCATTTCAATTGGTTGTACATTCATTCATCTGAATTTGGATTCGAAGATCCACGTGCTAGCTATTCTCCTTCTAATTTTACATTAGGTATCTAATAACAGTATATCTTTTGATAAGTAAATAACACTAACAAACGTTATAACGTACACTTCATGCAATTGTATGATAGAGCTTTTGAAAGCGTCTCATATTCTAGAAGGAGACAGCCCTAATGTGACCATTTCTATGGCGGTATTGAGTAGGACATAATTTTGTTCAGATCACAAGCATGGTGTCTCCGTGGCGCCATCTGTAATGTGCTGGGAAAGTTCCGCCAGCACACCCTTCCTGCATTATTCTGATAGGTATATTATTTTTTACCACATTAAATATAATTGCTCATTGGCTTCCTTACTTTTAGCACTTTGGTATGTATTAAACTATAGTTTTATTATAAGTTGATGATTGTTTCTGTTATCTAATGCTTCGATGATAAATTAATAAGTACCTACCTATTTACTTTTTCGTTCCTTCACATTAATCTGTGGTGTACAAACTAAAATAAAAAAAAAAAACAAATAAAGTGCATTAAAGCTTTGTTACCTTTGAATGTAGAGCATGAAGAAATACTTTATAATATAGAGATCCTTAAAAACAATTTATAGAATTATAAATAGGTGAGAAAACAGACAGTTGACTAGCTTTATCTGTCTTGCCTGCAGGCTAAAACATATTTTTAACGAGGAAACCAACACATAACCCAAGAACTCAATTCAATTCATATTTGTCATCTTTAGCACTGCACTAATGTGGTCAAAATCTATAGTTAAATAATGAAATCTTTAAAATTGAACTTATTCTAAAACAACGGAACAAACAGGTGTAACTATAACAGAACACCTGATTTAAAATGACTGTCTATTGTGGGAACCATTGATAAATATGCTGTTACAGGTGACGTCATAAATAGACAATTGAATTTTAATATTTATTATGATAATGACAAGTAATTTATTCTCTGTCATTCACAGCTACAGCCACATGATTTACATAAAGGACATGCCGATTGGTAATTTCATTTGAATTTTAAATATGTGCGACCTTACTGTTTCTTTTCTGTACGATATACATTACTGGCTTATTTTAGATATTAATACAAAGCATTTTTTTAAATAAAATATAGGGCAGTTGATTATCCTACTACTATAATTATAAAGGCGAAAGTTTGTAAGTATGGATGTATGGATGTTTGTTACTCTTTCACGTAAAAACTACTGAATGGATTTGAATGAAACTTTACCACAATATAGCTTATACATCAGAATAACACATAGGATAGGTTTTATACCGGAAATCCCACGGGAACGGGAACTATGCGGGTTTTCCTTTGAAAACGCGGGCGAAGCCGCGGGTGGAAATCTAGTTCGAGCATAAAACAATTAGTGACTATCGTTTAGCTTTCATCGCGTTACGGAAACGCGTCTAAAAGGACAACAAATAAAATTTTGGGGAATGAAAATATTCATATAATATGTACATATTCATTCATATTTATATCAGGCATTTTGAGATAACTATGACATATTTGTTTGACTAACGCAATCTATTTCATTACTTTTAATTTTATTTTGTTCTTCGTATAGAGTTAAATAAATAACACTGAAAAAGTCACACTAAACATCATTAAATATGTACCCTCTTAACATATTGAACCATTTAGGATATCGACCAATATAAACAAATACGTGTTAAAGTTTTGTTTACAGCACTATTCAGTGATCCGTGAACAAGTTAATTTAGTAGTAGGTATGTTGCTATTTTTTATCAAATTCTTCGACAGAATATTGTCATTTACACTAAAAAATACCCTCGCATAAACATGTCATAATTACGAGACTACGATAAAATACAACCCTTGCATTTTCCAAACATATTTTAATGTTAATGGTTTTTAATGTTTTTAATTATTCAAACCTGTTCTTAGTGAATGTTCTGTAATCTATGAGTATACGAGTTGAGATGTTTTTCTCGTTGTGGTCGATGTTTATTAATGCGTTTCAGACCTTAAGCCTTCTAGTACTCGTTGTTTTTATTCAGAAAAGGGCGGGACGGACAGGTCCTCCTTACCATATATATTACAGCTAATATATTATGTACTCTGGGGAAATTGTACATAATGGTAGAGTTAATTAAATTATATGATTCTGGTATACGTATTTATTTTATTTACTGCTTGGTACTTGTATAAGCAAGTGTAAGTGCTAACTAATTAGGTGATATACCTATTTCTAATTCTGTGAATTCAGTTTATTAATGTCTAGGTTTTACTGCGTTATTATTTGCCATAGTTTGGACATACTTAGTTAAAGACTATGCTTAGCGCACACAATTTCTATTTAAATATGTAAGTTTTGTAAATAATATTTAACCCGAAGTATACAACCACATTGCATAATAACAACGACTATATCGGCTCTAATTCAATTTTCCAAAACTATACTCGATCTTTGCTTATTAAAATTTCACGACAGTAAACCTGCAGCAATGTAAACTTCAAAGTTTTCATATCATAGTTTAATTTCCATTGTACACAATACATGGCTGCACTAGCCATTCAGTAGCCAATGTCCTGCAAAACTAAAGCAGCTATGTACACCGCAGCGAGCGAGTGCCGCAGGCTGTGTCGCGGTAGCGGGCGGGATAGGTTCTCACGGCCCGCCACCATTAAAGGATCGCGTCGCACCGCAACTCACAGTAATTAATCCACAAATGAACGCTAACATTGTGATTTATAGAATTGCATATTTTAAATGTGTGTGAGAAAACAAATCGACTTTTTGTGGCTATTGACATTTGTTACAGTATTAGATATAT
>CAJQZM010038986.1:0-13761 GCA_907164665.1 Colias nastes | reverse complement strand
AAAATATCAATATGCGTTATGTTTTTATATAGTTAAAGCTATTAGTTAGTAATATTTTGTTATTTGTGAAGTGCAATAAAATTCTACTCAAAAGACTCTAAAAGCTCTACAAGATAATTCTGCTCAATTCGAAGCCTTTCGAGAAATCTTTAAGACATTATAGAAACGGACGGAACTAAAACTAAGGACGGAACGGATAATTTGTATCACTTGTATTTTTAGCTTGTATTATTACATATATTATATTATGTGCATCATTGTATATTTTATTACAGTTAATAAGCAAAGGATGAATATATGCAATTGATTTAGCGGTTCACGGGTAATTATTTATGTGTTAAATATAAATATTTATCTATAAGTTTTATATTTTACAGATGAACAAGTTACTAGAATTATGTTGATGAGAGATGATGGTTTTGAGCCAAATTTTCAACTACGCTATTATAAACTGTTAAATAAAAATTTTTCTAATAAATTTTTTTCTTAATTCGATCGTTTTTTATTTGTATTCATCTGTATAATTTTATTATCCTAGAAGTTCAGAAAGAAATTAATCGAATATGAATGCAATAATTTAGGCTGAATAAATGCAGACAGCAGTACACTACATATTTTAATATTTATTTAATATAATATAAGAGGCTTCTTAACATTTTCAATAAAATTTTGAAACCATCTTAAAAATAAAACATTATTTGTTTATTTTATTTTAATTGCAATGCAATAACATTAAATAAGAGAAAACAATATTGCGTTAAATCATGTAGCATCGGAAGTGTGAAATATCTTTTTATTATAAAACTAGCGGTCCGCCCCGGCTTCGCCCGTGGTAGGTACATATTTACGTTTTCTCTACATAAGAACCATTCTCGTACTTCAAGGAATATAATAAAAAAAACAATTATAGAAATCGATTCAGCCGTTCACACGTGATGCCGTGACAACGCGAAACGGGTGCGGACCCGCCGCCTTTTTATAGCTCCCGCCGCGAAGCGCGTCGAACGCGGCAACTGATACACAAAAATAATCCTTATGGCTGCATGATTCTGTATTCACGCGCGATGACTTATAGCGTATATTTTCATGTATAACTTTGGTGTTTCTACACCGATTTACATGATTCTTTTTTATTGAATAGGTAATAATGTTAACTTTTTTTTAATTAGGGATGAGTGAGAGTGTTGTAAACGTAAGAGTAGACAAATATAATCAGAAAGCTCCGAATTGCTAAGCTATTGAAGTTTCACGTGTTATTGTGAGTCAATTTTAAAAGATAGACATATGCTGTTTAGGAATTTATTTTTATATAAGTATAGATAATAATAATAATTTAAGAACATTTGTGTCGTACATGATTTCTATGTAGCTTTAACCATTAAGGCTGCACACGCGACGGAAGCTTAAAAAATGGAGTAACTTCTCCCGTTTTCCCAATATTTCCCTTCACTGCTCTACTCATATTGACCGTAGCGTAATAAAAAGTATACTATAACCTGCCCAGGAGTATGAAGAATAATTGTGCCAAATTTCGTTCAAATCCGTCGTGTAGTTTTTGTTTCTATAACGAATATACAGACAGACAGACAGACAGACAGACAGACAGACAGACAAAAATTTTACTAATTGCATTTTTGGCATCAGTAGCGATCCCTTATCACCCCTTCATAGTTTTTTTTTAAATATATTTCATGTACAGAATTGGCCTCTCTACAGATTTATTATAAGTATAGATTATAATAATTTATTATTATAATAATTTATAATTATCAACCGTATCTACAAACCCACACAAACCGTAAGGCCCTTCTCCCATTACGATACTTCAGAATACGATACTCGAGTAGAATACTTCCAGTGTAGAGTTTTTATAGCCGCACGAGAACTACAACATGATGATAAGAATTTTTTATCTTTCTACCGAAGAGATACGCGCGAAACGCGACGCAAAAGCGACCAATTAAACTAGTCGCGGACGTGTAGGATACCGGTAGCGTAATGGGAGAAGGGCCTTCGAGATCTTGTCGAGATCAAACGTCGGTATCATAACGATTGACAATGTCAAAGAATAATTTGTTTTGACAATATTCGAATGTGTTGCAAAGAAATGATTTTCCAAATTCATGAAATCTATATTTTATTTATTTTTCATATATCTACGGAATTGAAATAATGATGTTATTAATTTAGATAAAAATGCATTACTACAAGGCTATTATTATATAAATATTTTGACGCATTACGGAAAGTTTTGTGAAGAATAAAAATTATAAACAAATATGTATCCATTGTATACTTCCATCAAATTAGGGAGAGGTATTAAGCGACATCATTTTCATTGCTGAAGACGGGACTATAAATTAGTTGTCGATAATTACCGACTAATGCGTCGAGACTACACCTACAGGGTTAAAATAAAAAAATCCTACATTAACACATCTCTTGACAAAATTAAAAAGCTCTACCGCGTTTTATAATATGGAACTCTACTGTAACTAAACCATTTAGAATTGGCTCTACTTACGTTTCGTAATATTTCGATAGATGGCGCTGAAATAAATTTAGTATCTACTTTTACTAAGATGACTTATTTCCATCTATCCCACGAATTAAAAATAAATCTTTCTTCGTTTATGCTGATTAAATGTATATTTGGTTCAGTTATTACTTGTTAAAAAATTGTACTTAAGTATTTCATTTTTAATCACATAAGCGCACTTCCGGTTAAAGCTTTTGATAAATGGTCTGTTATGTTTTTTTCAGTTAATCACTTCTCAAATAAATTATTGGTGAGATAAATTAAAAGACTGCCTTATTTCATTATGATTTTAGAGAGCTTTCCCCTATGTTATTAGTTACTAACATACTTATCCCGATATTATTTAAACAAGGAATATAAGGTGCTTCTGAAACTTTTGGGATTAACGTATCTACTATCTTGTCATATCATTTGTTTTCTTTTCCGTCGAGAATTTCTTATTAATATTGTTGTTAAAAACAATCCATAGTATCTTCTTGAAGATAAGCTAAAAATTTAAATCTTGCTCGTATTTTCTTATTGGATTCCCGTTTGACAAAATATGCTTGTTTCTTTCAGGAAAAGTTTTTTCTGAAAAACTACGTGTGCTAAAAAAATGCTGCGTATCTATCCACCTACCACCTACATATCACTAAGAATCACGTGTTTGTTATGGGTCACGTTACTGATCAATTTTAAGCTACAAAGTATCGATTGCTGTAATTTGTACTCAAAATGAAACGCAATATGTAGGATTTTTAAAAAGCTTAAAGGCCTATCTTTGTCTGTCTTTATGTAATAGGTTTAAAAATGGTGATGATGATAGGATGTCATTGTTTGGAAACCAAGCTTTGCCTGACAAATTGCCTGACATATTACATGATTGAATGAACTTTAATTCTTAATAAAATTCCTCGAACAAACTACACTAACTTTAATTAGTTACTTGTTTTTTATTAAATGTTTCATAGAGCCTTTGTTTAGAATCAGATTAAAAATATGATGTCAAACTTTTTGGTTTGCATCTTTCTTCAGGTTATTTTTTTTTTAAATGCACTAGTTGAAACACTAACGTGTTGTTCGTCTAACGTTGCAAGCAATTAAGCAAGCATTAAGTACCTAGTATCCACACGAAACGTGCACCTTTGGGGAAATAATACCATTTCGGCTAAAACACTTCGCCAGCAACTTGCAAAACCGAACGTATGTGCCAACTTGTATGTAACTATGAGATTGACGCAACATCCACTCCGATTATGTTAGGAATGGCTTAGCTAGCTTTCTCAATGAACGGTTTCATGTTTACCAAAACAAAGAACTCTAACCGAACCGGATAGAGTCTAAATTCCACTAATCCCAAGCCACAGAGGGAAGTTTCAGTGTTTCAAAGCATGAAACGTTTCCTTTGTAATGAAATTGTTGAAACTCTGTTTGTTACTTTCAAAGTAATCGTACGGAAGAGTTTTATGAAGTTAATTGTTTTAAAACCATAGTAAACAATTAGAAAATTATTCCCCATTTTTTAAAACCTTTCAAATATTACTTCAAGTTTTAACAAAGCATACATAACAGTCCAATTTGTAGTTGAACTGCATTGTTCAAACGTTTATTTCCACTTGAAGACGTCAACAGTAACAGTCGAAGCGGCTTACGAGTACATAGACGCAACTCGATAGTTATGTACTTGCTGTGTAGAGTACATAAGCCGAGGTATGAAACTGACAGCTCGTTTCCCGGTACTACATAAACCTGAGTATTGATTTTTACAATTTACGCAGATACCTATTACTTTCCATACGAACTGGCAACAAAACAACGAACTACATATAAACGTTCAGGTTTTACATAACGCTAATTTGTTGATCCTCCTTATATTCGGGCATGCGTATTCCGAGCGGGATTGTTTTGTTTACATACTATCGCCTAACAGGTATCTCGCATCTAATTACTCTGTCGGCACCTTGAGACAGGGGGAATTCACCTGAGCGCGGCAGATGCGTCGCAGCTGCCGTCCGGGCCAGTCCTCTCGCCCCGCGCGCCCGCCCCCCGCCGGCCGCGCAATCGCGTAACAGTTTTATTTTCCCGAATGAACTTTATCAAACAAAGCGTGCATACCCCGCGCCCTGCATCTGCTCGCCCAGCTGTTTCTCTTGCAGCTGGCTGCGTCGTCTCGCTCTACCACATTCAAGCGCAACCCGCCAGACAGAGATAAACGCTACTCGCAGCGATCGCATCGAGACCCTTCAATTCCCTGTGCACGGCCCATTCGCAGTTCGTATCCCGACGCCGGCGGGCTGTTAGCGATTATGACTAGTAAACGAAAACGCGATTGGGACAATGAGACCGAGCGGCAGGCGAAAAGGCAGCGGCGCCGCAAACGTTCCCGCAGCGAGCCGCTGATAAATGACCCGCAAAGTTCGGAGAAGCGTCAGGCTCTTAAGCGCCTGTTTGGAAGAATTTGCTCGGTGGAGATAGAGAACGAGCACATATCTGATGATTCTGCTGACGACAACTTTGACGACCGCGAAGTATTTGGTGATGAAAACGAGGACCCTCTTCTGGATTCGGTGCCGGTGAACATGGACCCTGAACAACTCGGATTTCTGGTGTGCGCTCAAGAGACTCTTCGGTTCCTGCACGGCCGCGGCATCCCGACGGAGCACCCGGTGTTTGCACGTCTGCGCTCGCGCCTTTTGCGAGGCATAGGCGAAATGGCGGTCGCCTGAGTATTACTTGGCCCAGAGCCCTCCCGAAACTAAACCCAGGAACAGATCTCTTCAGTGTTTATTCAAGTGTCGATGTGTTGTGTACCCTTCCTAAACAACAAACTCTGTCTACATTCTGTCTTTCGGGCTCTGGTTAGTTCTTAAGGTTTTCAATGTAAGGTTGATAATTGTATAACGAAGCAACAGGTGGCCTGAAAAGGCGTCTAGTCACTATCTAGTCAATGTTTACGAATTATATTTGTTAAAAAAGAACTTTATTATCATTCGAATAAATTCGTCCACTGTGAATGTGTTTTTTATTTCATATCCTTCCCTTGTTGACCTATATACTAAATAATTTTAAATGCTGCCATGCAAATGATTTATTATCAATTTCATCAAAGATTTAAAGATATGTATAAGATTTCTGACAAAAAATTATGAACAATTTATTATGCAAAATATAATGCCGATAACATAAAAAATTACAATTATAGTTCTCTACGATGCGAAATTATTTTATTTTTGCTGATGAAAGACAACAAAGAATTCAATTAAATAGTTATTAAAATACAATTACATACAATCAACATTTTTACATATACAATCAAATTTTTTAAACACAAGCAAATCAATTTTAATTTGATATTCGATTAAAGTATTAAATAAATATATTTACCTACTATCACTCAACTAGAAACTTTAAGCTAAACAAATGCAAGTTTACTTACATAATAAAATCAAGCATTTTTCGCAAATTCATGTCATTTTAAGTTCACATTTACTAACAATAAATAAACGTTTGAACCAAGTTGAGGAAATACATTAGACATTTGATATCATAAGAACTAGCACGCAGTTTTTTTTACACAGATTCTTGTCGAAGTAAATGCAATATAAATCATCTCAATCTCTCCTCTTAATTTCGTATTTCCATACTGTCTATCAGATTCTCGGAGTGTTGTTGTATTTTATAGGCAATCTTTATCATTAGGTAATCTTTATCTCTATTAGAATTAATTTCCTAATCTATTGCAGAAACATTTTATCCATTAGAACGTGACTTGATTACGATTATAAAAGAGTTTTATTAGGATTAAATTATCGTTTTAACACTTATTTACTTACTGCATGCACTTGCATTCCACCAGCACGGCGCGCGGCTGGATCAAAATGTAGATGCTTAAAAGAGCTTTTTCTTTTGATCAAAGAACTTACAACTTAATATCTTTACAGCGATATAAAATAATTATAAAGTGATTTATTATACGAAAACTAATAAATAAGGGTGTAAATGTCATACTTGTTTTTCGGTGGTGGAAATGATATTTTGAGAAAAAAGCTCTCTAGAGATTAACTAGTACATATTATAACGGACATCGACGGCAAACATTCTTAGAACGTTTACTGAATGAATGCATAAGTCAATTATTCTAGGTTTTAATTTCTTATCAATAAATAAATAGTTAACTGGATTATTATCATTATAATAAAACTATAATTATTGTCAGAAGAAATAATTGGGAAATAAGTGTCTGGTTTTCTTGACTAGTTTAAGTCTAGTGAAATGAGCCTACAATACCTAAGTATTACATTGACTTTGAGATATACAGTACATTTTTTGTTATATTAAGGGCCGATTTTTCAATGCTTGGATAAAACTTATTCGTCGAATAATGTATAAAACCACCATTTTAAAAACGTATTCTAATTGCCCGTATTTGATAGTTTACGTGACATTTTAATATTATCGTGTAATACTTTATTGGACGGATAAGTTTTATCCAAGCATTGAAAAATCGGCCCTTATGGTATTATTCTTTATTTAGGAGCTGCGAAGTTATTACTTGCATGGAAAAGTGCATAATAGTCATGAACATAGCTATTATAAATAACTAGCTTTCCGCCCGTAGCTTCGCCCGCGTTGACTAAAACCTAATTAATTATATACTAAAACCTTGCTCTTGATTCACTCTATCTATTAAAGAAACCGCATCAAAATCCGTTGCTTAGTTTTAAAGATTTAAACATACATAGGGACATAGGGACAGAGAAAGCGACTTTGTTTTATACTATGTAGTGATTAACAAGGAAAATTACGTTCATTACGAATGTACTCCTGTTAAACTAGCAGATATTTTGAAATGAACGCTGTTGTTCCGGCTTAAATATGATTTGTACGAAACATACGTTAAGAAATTATAAAAATAAACTCATAAAGGTACATTAATTAGTGAGAAAGCTAAAAAATCAAAGTGAACACAAGTTTATTTCCTCTTTTCCTTATTAATTTGCATAGTTGGGAAAAGCCTTAAAGGAAGGAAGCTGTTATCCTACCCCAAGGAGATCGGAAATCAATTTGAAAGCCGGACGTGAGGCAACGAGTGAAATTTCAGCTTCCTCAGCCATTGTCAGTTTTACGTATTGTGTTCATTTGATGAGAAGACACGTGTAGGATGGACACATTATTGTAATTTAGTATATGTAGTTTGATGCTATTAATTATTAACCACTGGCACATGTAAAGACAATTTTCTTTGAATGTAAAATATTGAAATAGAGCAAAAGCTCTGTAATAGAGCAAAACCTTTAAAAAAATTAATGCATCTGTACTATTTTTTTAAATAGTTGGTCGTGTTACCTTAACTATCCTGAGTTTCTAAAGTCGAGTTTTATGTATAAACCCCGATATAAATTTTGTTAATGTTTTACTGGCGTAAATAATAAACACTACGCAGATTTTGTATCAAGCTTCAGAATTGCCATTGACCCTATCATTACAGAGCTCTAGCTTCCTCATATATTGTCAACTTTACATACGTGTTTGATATTTATTTTACTCTGCTACCATACAATAGTTGAATGCATCGTGAGTACATACCTGAAGTCTCGTGCGCTGCTTCCATAAATATGTGGTGTGTCGGTCAGTCAATTAGTCAAAACAATAGGGTACCCTTTGGGGAGGAAAAACTATAATTACGGGAATAATTTAAATTACATAAGATAAAATAAAAAGAAAAGAGACAATCTAATGTGTATAGTCACCACTACTGCCAGGCACACGACGCCGCCATGACACCTCACTTGTCACATAAACTCGCGGTCAGCGCGTGATTACCAATATCAATAAAAAGTACAATTAACAATTCCGCGGGCCGATTCACTAATTTACTACGTGTTCAGCACGTAAAACAATCGACGACACGCTCCGATGCGCGCGTAAATAACTTCCGAGGCGGCCGATAATAACACTAAATACACGAGCGGCGCGGTTGGCGGACTCCGATAGACAGGGACAATAAATAATATGAATGCTGCTCCCTCACCAGGTGAGGTAGTCGCCTCACCAATTGAATACATCGCGTTTCCGCATCAGGGTTACCATTTAATTATATTATCTATTCCGAACATTCCCCCGTCCCAGTCAGGCAAAACCTGACTGAGTCCAAAACCAGAGGATAAGGATAGAACCTACATAACGGGCAGCCGCGATAAGCCCGCAACAGCTCTTTTAAGGACAGAATTTCCTACCAGGACCTCAGCAACTCGCGGAATACCGTCCGCGCCTAGGAATAGCCGCAAAATTCGACCACGTCTCCAAGACAGTGGGGGCATATTCATCTCCTTAACTAGGACGAGGTCACCGACCTTTGGTGGATCCGTTTTATCTGTCCAGCGAACACGCTGCTGCAACAAATGAAGATATTCTAAATCAAACCGTTTCCAAAAACTCTGAGAAAGTTGTTGCAGCAGTTCAAAACGTGAGAGCCGATTAACCGGAGTATCCTCAAATGGATATTCAGGGAGCGCATTAAGTGGACCCCCAATCAAAAAATGTCCTGGAGTCAAAACCTCCAAGTCATTTGGGTCCGATGAAATAGGACACAGTGGCCTGGAATTAAGTACAGCTTCAATTTTACAAAATACCGTTGCTAACTCTTCAAAGGTGAGAACCGTTTCACCTATAACTCGACGAAGATGAGTTTTAGCCACCTTAACTACTGCTTCAAATATCCCACCCCACGAGGGATAAGCAGGAGGGCTAAACTGCCATTTGATTCCACGACGGGAAAGTGAATTCTCAACCGAAACTTGATTTTCAGATAAAAATTTATACACATCAGAAATATAACGATCGCCTCCTTTAAAGTTTGTACCGCAGTCGGACCGAATCAAACTCGGTAACCCACGACGACTGACAAAACGGGACAAACACGCAATAAAGGCTTCAGTGCTAAGAGAAGACACTACCTCCAAATGTACGGCCTTAGTAACGAGGCAAACAAAAACGCACAGGTAGGCTTTAACTATCTTAGCATTCCGTAACGATGAAACCTTAACCGAAAATGGACCAGCAAAATCTGTACCCACACCTGAAAAGGGTCTAGAGGCTGATATTCGATCTGGAGGCAAATCTCCCATTTGCGGCTGAACAATAGCCGCCTTAAGTTTATAACAAGGAATACACTTAAATATAACATTACGAATCGCTCGTCTAGCTGACAAAATCCAAAACTCTTGATGTAGGATAGCTAGAAGCGTATTTAGACCAGCATGAGCATTTCTTTCATGCCTATCTCTAATTATTAATTCTCCAAGGGGGTTATTCTTGGGAAGAAGAAGCGGATGTCTATGACCAAAAGACAAATTAGAATGACGTAATCTTCCACCAACACGTAACAAACCGCGATCATCTATAAACGGATTCAAACGAGCAACAGCACCCTTCAATTTACTCTGTCCCTCTTTCAGACTTGTAAGTACTGCATCAAATTCCTTCGCTTGAATATACCGAACCCAAAACAACAACGCTTCCTTCCGTTCGTCCGGACATAACACCTTGGAGCAATTCCTATTGGATTTATTCCTCAAATTGAAAACAAACCTACGTATCCAAGCGGTCACACCCAACAGTTTATCTAAAGAACTGAACCGCGTTAACAAAAAATCGAAATTCTGTGCAGGCTCCTTTATAACCGAAAGGACCTTCAAGCACGGGAGAGGCTCAATAAGCTTAATAGAAGCTTGAGGCCAACAATTCTCTGGTTGGAGCAGCCAACCGGGACCCCACCACAACGAATGATTCAATAAAACTGGAGCCTCACAACCGCGAGATGCACAATCAGCGGGATTAACATCCCCTGGCACATGTCTCCATTCAAGATTAGCAACCGATTGCTGAATTTGCGACACCCGATTCGCAACAAAAACTTCTAAAGCATGAACTGATGCTTGCAACCATGCAAGAACAATCTGACTATCAGTCCAAGCGAAAATCCTTCTAATATTAATATTTTGACCTAACGTCGATTTAACGTGATTAAGGAGACGAGTCAAAAGTACAGCACCTGATAGTTCCAATTTAGGAATAGTTAATCGCGTTCTTACTGGAGCTACCTTACTCTTAGCCATAATAAGCTTAACCGCTACAACACCTGATTTATTAACCGTACGAACATAGACTGCAGCAGCGAAACCGCTCTCTGAAGCATCACAAAAACCATGAATATCTACTACGCATTTACCCGATGGTAGTAACGACCTATCTATTCTAACAAATTCAATATCAGGGAGGGACGAAACAAATTTAATCCAAACGTTTAACAAATCACCCACCAATGGGGCGTCCCATGTCAATCCCTGTAACCAAAGCTTTTGTATAAAGCACTTTGCCAAAAACACGACTGGAGCCAACCAACCATTAGGATCATATATCCTAGCAACAGTCGAAAGTACGGTACGCTTCGTCCATGTTTTAACAACATCCAAATCTTGAACTCGAAATATAAATACATCTGAAATAGGTTGATACTGAACCCCTAAAACAGCGATGGCGTCCGGATTATCCGTGTTCTGAAAAATGTAAGGATCCTGTTGGTGGTCTTCAGGTAAACCTGCAAGAACAGCTTGCGAATTCGACAACCATTTCCTCAATTCATAACCACCCGCCTTGAGAATATCAATAAGCTCATCGCGCAGTATCAACGCTTCCCTTTCATTAGCAGCACCGGTGCAGATATCATCAACAAATACATCACTAGTTAAAACATTAGCAGCTCTAGGAAAACGCAGATGCTCTCGTTCTGCCAACTCTAATAAAGAACGAATAGCTATAAAAGGACTCGACCTAAGTCCATACGTATTAGTATTTAACTAAAAACCCGAAATAGGATCTGATTCTCTCTCTCGCCACAAAATCAACTGATAACGACGATCTTCTGGATGAATAACAGTCTGCCTAAACATCATTTTAATATCCGCAACAAACACAACCTGATGCCTACGAAAATTTGTTAAAATATCACCAATATCCCGATGCAACTTAGGACCCGAATGCAAACATTGATTCAATGATACACCGTTAGAGCTAGGCGCAGAGCCATCAAAAACTACTCTAATTTTACCACCCTTAAACACCGCATGATGTGGAATAAAGTAGTGCTCCTGCGACCTCCAATCAAAATTAGAAACAGACATATGACCAAGCTCTAAATACTCTTTCATAAACTCAACATACTTAGTACGAAATGCCGAATCCCTCTTCATACGTCGCTCCATAGATGCTAACCTTTTTTCAGCTAGCATTCTAGACTGACCTAATGGAGGACGAGACGGTAGAAAAGGTAACCTCGTGACAAACCTACCCGAACAGAGACGACCTGTATTATTCTGGAAGAACAGCTCACATTCCAGATGCTCTGGGTTATCACGGCGTGCTGTAGGGGGCTCCTCAACTTCCCAAAAACGCTGAACCGCTTCAGCGAGAGAGAGTCCTACATTCAAGTTACCATCCTCTTCACTAAAAACACATAATGAAAATACAGGGCCCATGATGACATCACCAAGGTCGGTTGAGACAGCTACTAACCCTCCACGTTGCAGATGAATGCATTTTCCAAACCGTAGCATTCCCAAAACATCTGCACCGAGTAGCAAATCAACTGGACCTGGAATATTAAATTTGGCATCAGCTAAATTCAATTGAGTTGCATGTTCAAATACCTCCGATGGCAATTTAACAAGTGGATGTTTTCCCATAACATTATCTAAAACAACAGCAGACGTTGAAATACTAGGCAAAGAATATTTAAGAGGAGAGAAGGTGAGTGAGACCTGTCCCACTAAACCGGACACCTTAACTCCGCCTACACCAAAGATACTATTCGCGGCAGGAACAACACGCAACCGCAACCGCTCCACTAAACTTCTCGACACCAAACTCCCCTGTGCACCAGAATCCAAAATCGCTCGCGCCGCAACCTGCTCACCCGATGGGGAGGCGACGCAAACCTGAGCGGTGGGCAACAAAACAGTAACAGGAGAGGTCGAAGACTTAGATGGAGACGGCGTGTGTTCGAGTCAATAATCTCGCTGGGATCCTCGCTGTCCTAAGCGAGGCCACTCCGAATACTGCAAAGGATTGATAGAATCAGATCGTTGCTGATCAGCAGCAACCCGAGATACATTGGGCCCCCCAGGGCCCCTAGGGCCCCGAGCCCTAAATGGTCGTGACACATCCGGTGTCCGATATACATGACGTCTACTATCACCCCCGCCCATGGGGGGACGTGCCTGGCTCCGATAATTCGAATTAACCTTCCTGCCACCGCGCCTGTAAGTGTGACTAGAAACTCGAGGTCTATTAACCTGTACACCACCTGCCCATTGATTATCAACATTATTACCATCAAATCGATTGTTAGCAACAGCGTCCTGCGCCGGAGCAGCCGGCGGAGGCGTCCCGTTCCTGTTGCCACAAAGTAAAGAGTGGTGATTACCACCACACTGCTTGCACGGTCGAGAAGAACTGCATTGCGACACCAGGTGGGAACCTAAACAACCGTAACACCACCTGCGCTGTCGCACAATATTACGTCGCGCCTGAAAACGTAATGCCAAAAACTTATAACAAGAAACTACACCGTGACCAGGGGCCCTACAATACGAGCAGCAATTGTCCGGCTGCCGGGCCGCAACTACATTATACACACGCTGGTCCGGGCGGCGCTCTGCGCGCACCGGCGGCAGCCGGGGCCTCGCTGGGGCCGGGGCCGGCGACGGCGAAGGGACGTTGTCCTGCCTGCGACACTCATCCTCCAAAAAACGAATAAAATCATCAAACGAAGGGAGATGAGTGGAAGAGTCCCCGCCGTATTCCTGTTCGAACCGGTTACGCATATCAACATTTAATTTTTGTAGAACAATATGCAATAAAATAAACGACCAACTGTCTATAGGTAAATTTAAACCTTTCAACGCATTAATCGCCACTAATAAAGGATTTAATAAGTGAGTCCGTAAATTATTATTTTTATTAATATGTGGCAAGTTTAAAATTACCGCAACATGATTATCCGCTAACCGGCGGATGTTTTGATACCGACGCATAAGTAAATCCCGCGCTATGGAATAATTATTATCAATGAGTTCCAAATGTTGGACCAAACCCTTAGCCTCACCGGTGAGACTAGCCAACATATAAGCTAATTTCTGAGCAGGTGTTAAATCACATCTATTATGAACCAAACTATCAAATAA
>CAJQZM010038985.1:30905-42992 GCA_907164665.1 Colias nastes | reverse complement strand
TCGCGCGCCGATTAGTCCGAACGAGACGAACACCCGAGACAGACAGAATTATCAAGTCGTGTCAGTTTACTCATAATTTCGCCGCTTCGCGCCTTTCGATGTGTGTGTGAGCCGTGCACGTGTAGTAGTAAGACTCAATACCTAAAATTGATGCGCGTCAATTTGTAAATACGTCCTTAAATATTCAATATAAACTTCATTCGAATAAATGCAAATACGACGATATTAATTTACGCGGGCAGGGTACAATTTGTTTCGTGTGATTGCTTTTTTAATGATATAGTTTACTATGTATTAAAGTTTATGCGGACTGAATTGCTCGATTTACTATGGTAGAATTATTTGAGTGTATATTTAACTTCGTATAGTGATCTTTGGTCGAGTAGAGTGTCGAGAGTAACATATTTAATGGAATTAAATGTTATTGTCATATGGAAAACAGGCGTGGCAGTGAACGACAATGGTGTAGGTACATTTCTAATTATCCACTAACATTTATAATAGTGTTCATGTTACTTCAGTCACAGCAAATAAATTTCAGTGTAATAATAATTAATACCTTTGTTGTTTTGTAGATACGTATAAAGACAAAATTCTAAGAAATTTTAGAGCTAAATGAACGTAGCACAGGAACGTAGTACTTAACATCATTGTGACAATAAAGTAAAGAGCCATTTAATGGAATAGCGTTTAAACTTACATATTTGTTAAAACTTGGTCCAAAACCTGTTGCTGGTGCTCATTCGACAGACTAGCCAGGTGTCCACCTTGTTTGACGCATTCGGCTTCAGCTTGCCTCCAAGTTTTCTTCATTTCCCTTACTGCAGTTACACAAAAATCCCCAGATATGACCCATCCATAGTCGCAATGACCTACAATATCTTCAACTGGCTTATCCATCCACCACACTTTCATCCACATCGCGGAAGCATTTCTTTTTCCAAGTATAGTGACGTTCAATCTTATCGAATTCCCCTCGGAGATTATTTGAACGCTCCTCAAAGGATCCCCGGGGCGTGAACAATGCTTCCACCTAGAATCGCCATCTTGGAGAACTAATTCCATCCCTTTGCAGAATGTTTGCGACTCTTCGTGAATGACATTCGAATTTGCGTTCTCCGGTTTCGTGCCCATCTGTAGGCGGAGGGCCACACGGTTCCCGTATGGCAAGTGGATTTTGTAGGAACATAGAAGTTTCACAGCCGGGCCGACGTCGAACGAGCCGTTTCTAGCCGTCAGAAGAACGTCGTGACAGTGGTCGACGAGACGGTAGAACGCGGCGAACGTGGGTCGCCCGTGGAGTTCAACTTCTGGGTTTTTGGACGAAGACTGATAAAGATATCTCCTGGATTGGAGCGGGATCTGTTCTAGCTTGCCGCAGAGCGTCGGCGAGGTGGGGGCGAACCGGACGTACCCCGAAGAGCAGGGGACGTTGAGCTTGTGCAGTTCTACGAGAAGGGCATTGCGGGGTGGGACGGGGGGGAAGGTGAGCAGGCACCCGTGCGTCCGGGGCAAGTGGCCGGAGTGGACGCGCCCTGAATGACCGCTACGTATTCTTATCGCACAATCTGAAACAAAACAAAGTTTATTAATTTCTCATTAAATAAAATCTCTGATTACGATTGTGAATGAGCGTTATGATCTTAATAATAGGCGGTTATCTTGCTAAGACTATAGTACTCATAGCAAGATATTTACATTTTGTTCAACTCGGCCCATAAAAACTTATTATTACTACCAGTGTAGCGTTTTGCTTGCACATTGCACAAGCTTGTATGTATTTTTGATTATTGTACCATGTCAAGGCCCTCTCGTATCAGTAGTGGCACAAACGATATAGACGCTTTGTGGTTGCTTGGGGCTAGTAAATATTGATTATACCTATAGGTACCTAATAATATTGATATAAGATACAAACATATTTCAAATTAATATGATAACGCGTTTTTTTGGCGTATCAATAATTTTATTTGGTTTTTGAATTGATGTCTAATAATCGTAAATATATAAAAGGAAATCCTAAGTCGATACTAGTAGTCGAAAAAACACCCACAAAAATACGAATTCTTAAAAGGAAAGAATTCGAATTCGCAATTACGTAAAAATGGATAGAACAGAAAATTCCATTTCGCTTAGTAATTGCTCATGGTAACTCAACTCTGATAACTTGCTACATTTCTTCCATTCCTTCGTGCCCCGAAAACTACAATTACCAACACATTTATTTTGTTAAAACCATTTCATTGCAACAAGAAATAACGCTATAAATTTCGTAATTAATATTTCTCTTAACCTACGACATTGGGGCCTTCAAGAAATGAGGCCTTCGAGAAAGAGCTTATTTGTCCATAAAAGGCCGGCAAAGCACCTGTAACACTTCTAGTGTTACAAGTGTTTATGGGCGTTGGTGACCACTTAACATCAGTTGGCCCACCTGCTCCTTTGCTTGCTCTGACATAAAAAAAAAAAAAAAACCTAAGAATATTATCTTATTGGTAGTTAAGATATTTTACAACCCGTAAGGTTGGATAAAAGGCATTCTTTGAACCGGAAAATTAAAAATACTCCAAATTTTGAATGTAATGAATGAAAAGAATTAACAACTTAGTTCACGTTTTATTAACTTTGTAAGATAATTTTTCGTCTAATATAACGTTGTGTGAAGTCCCATGTCCCCTAGTGGGGTAAGGGGCAGATGCATTATACATCTGTTTCACTGATTGATTTTCTTTAGGGACAAGTAGGTGATCAGCCTTCTATGTCCTGCCAGACCAAGCCATTTTTTTTCTTCGTCTCCACCGGGAATCGAACCCAGGACCCCTCGGTACTACGCTCACGCGTCAACCACTGTACCAAGGAGGCGGTCAATATAACGTAAAACCAGTGAAATCCATTACCTCATAACAAACATTTAATTACACATTAAAAGCGATAACAGGTAGATGACTGATATAAACATAAAGTGGATAAAAAATATAACTACAATTTTATCTTCGATATCTGATAATTTACTTTTTACAACACAAAGCTTTGCAATGTTATACGTAATAGAACCACAGATAATATAATACTATCTATACTTATTAATATTATAAAGCTGGAGAGTTTGTTTGTTTGTTTGAACGCGCTAATCTCAGGAACTACTGGTCCGATTTGAAAAATTATTTCGGTGTTAGATAGCCCATTTATCGAGGAAGGCTATAGGGCCTACTCTTACCGACCAAGTCTTAGCGTGATGATATATAGCCTATAGTATAGGCTATATATCATCACGCTAAGACTTGGTCTTAGGAGACCAGACAGGAGCGGAGCAATGCGGGTGAAACCGCGGGGCACAGCTAGTACATAATATAACGTTTTGAATGAGAAAGGTAATTTGGTGATGAAGATAAAAAAAATATTAATAATTACCCCCTAGATGAGAACTAAACAATTATAAACGCCGTTTCAGTATTTAAATACAACTAAGCACTACATTCAAACTGTTATAATATAGCTTTTATATTAATGGCAATACTACGTTTCCAACGAAACAGTAAGTGCTGCTTAATGATAAGAAATTTCTCGATTTAATGAATTCTGATGTAAATTTTCCATTATGCCAAATTGTTATTCGCGTTCTGCTGAAATTTGTCTTGTTTTCATTTGGAATGTATCAAAAGTTTTGATGACGGAGTGCTTTCGAGTTCGTGGCATTGTTAGCTTTAAATGTAGTAAGCTGGTTAATATTTATGTTGGTAAGGTAATAAAATGTTATAGCGTAATGAAACGTTTAGATTTGTTTTTTTATACGCAAATGCAGACTAAACAAAAATAGCTTAGCGTTTAATTGTATAATTTATTACTTAGTGAAACACATACAACACATAGTCGAAGATTGTGTTTTAATATATGTTTTTGTGAACTATTCGCTAAAAAGTTGAACTTTAGGTCAAGATATAAGCAGTTCTCCCGACAAATAAAGAAAATACTTAGTACAAACTTAATATCTATTTCAAGACGTATAGATTCTCCGACTGACTGACTTTGACTGTGTACCTACTCTTCAAATAAAATAATGCTTCAAATGATTCAGTGATTCCAGATGTTTCGACATACAACGACACAATATTGAAACTTTTCTCGAAGCATAAAAATTATTGTATACCGTAACAACATTAGCGTAGTCTTAACAAGTAAATTATAATCTGTTTAAGCAATCACGTCTGCACTGCCGCTGAAAATCGCAATACCGTGTACTAGCGCCATTTCTTACAAAACTGGGCTAATTTGTATTCTCTCCAAATACATTATGCTATCTTTTTGGATTTACATTCGCGATGTAGTCGGTTTTAAATAAACCATTTGTCTTGACAACGGAATAATGTTCTGTATGTATTTGACTAATGTGCTTTTTAGTGTAAATTCGCTCTGCTTAACACAGTGCTAACACATTTGTTACAATTTGCAATTTGCTTTGTTAATTTTGATTATCAGAAACAAATAAAACGACTGCATCTCATCGTATCATATTGTAGCTCTATTAAAATTACTCTTAAATATAAGTCACCGACAACCGAAACACAGTTTTCAACTAGTTCGGTAGTCAGTGGATTATTTATATGTATATTGTACTGTATGATTTTATGTCAAAAAATTTTATATGTACAACTCAATAAAGAATAACCTTTATCAGTTCCTCTTCTCAGATAGAGAACTCAAATACAACTTCACTTCATGAAATATAATTCTAAAAGCAATACCCATTACGACTATCAGCTCGCGCGGAATGCATTTCCAATAAAAATCTACTGGTATTAAAACGTTTTATTCCTGTATATTGGTTGTTGTTAAATTTTATGGGCCGATAGTTCTAGGTTATAAAAACAGTAGGTCAGATCAGGTATGCCACTTGCAGCAGCTGGTCTTTGTATTGACTAGCGCTTAATTAAAATTTTTATCGATTTGAGAGCTCAATACAAGCACGAAAGGTATTGCCGTGTATTGACGCTGTGTATCACACAATATTTGGCTAGAAATTTAGAATTAGGTGTGAATTAGGATCAATATATGTATGATAGGGAATTATATGTTATGCAAACTGAAACTTGCGTAATCTATATCTGTACCAAATGTAATAACGATCCGATCGGCCATTTTAACGTGAAACATACATTCTTACAAGCTTACAATCTTTCGCGTTTTTAATAAGCTTCACAAATGAGTATTAAAATTTTATGATCTTTTAATTATGTGTTTGTTTGGTACATCACAGCTACTAAACAGATAAAATGTTTTGTTTTATAATCTTTTTGCAAGAAAGTAATAGAAGTAGCGAATACGAAAAATCTATATTTCAAAATAAACAGCTGATTCTTACTTGTACTTATGTAAAAACAAAAATGTTATTTAACCATGAAAGTTAATTGAAAGTTAAAACAAATCTGTTTATAATTGAAATGACTAAAGCTTAAGTACCTTACACAAGGAACTAGTATAAAAGCGTTACTAGCTTAAGAAAACTTTGAGCTAGTCAAGAAAAATATTGTCGACAAAGTGAAGCAACGGCGCTTATAAAAACGTTTATTCCCGCTTAGAGTGCTATCTCTTATCAAAATATTGTCCTACTATCTGCGATCATTGCACGTTACGTAATTTAAAGATAGTAGAACTTCTGCTTCTTGGAAGGAAGGTTCTTTGTATCGCACTTTGCTTGTATGAGATATTTGTCTTATATTTTGCAATAAATTTATGAATGAGTAACTATTGCAATATATTCTGTTTCATGAATATGAAATAAATGAAAGATATTTAGTTCTGGTTTCATGGCTCATTACCTCTTTAATAAAGGTTATTTTCCTTATATTTTTGCATTGTAGTCTTTTCTTTTATTTCAAACTAGCTGGCCCGGCGAACTTTGTACCGCCCAGTCAATGAATGTCGTGTTACCTTTGGGCTTGGAACTAATTTAGGCTATGATGAACGGAATACAATGATACATAATAAATATAGATATAGGTATAATGGCTTTTTATTTCGATGAATAACACATATAGAAATAGAATAAAAAAATAATTACTTAAATACTTCATACCTACACGTGGCTGAGAAAAATTACCTATTGAATTAAACTACGTTTTGCAGCCTGGGATGCACTCGAATTAACTCTTTTCGTTCTTTAACTGGTGTCGACCACAAATCGTTTCCTTTCACTTTAATTATGATAGTTCTACCACTATCATCGGGCGACCGACGATGATACAGTGGGTAACCATCGTTGCCTGTGATGGTCTTTGCCGTCAATTTTCGTGGATACCTTTTGGAACACTCGCTGTCAACTATGCATGGTGATTGGCGGTTGATGGTGCCACACGGTCCATGAATCATATTCGTGATTAGAACATCATGTCATGTCGGTCTGGATCGGTTACAGGATTAGCAATCCCAGCACATACAATTTTTATCTGCCCGAATTCTTTCGACTAACCAAATTAAAATGTGTGCATGCTGCAAGCCTTATTTTTGTCATTCGATTGAATACATCCATCATTGAATAATCCCAAAGATGTGTTGCTTTTGTCATGATCGGATTTTTTGCTTGAAAACACGTGTGGTAATGTCGAGCCGATCACTTGATATCTGTCCGGGAAGCAGCAGTTGAATAATTTCCATCCATTTCGGATTACATGTAAATGTAATTAATAGATGTGGCCGACCATAATGACGAAAATATTATGTATGTCATTGCATCTTGCGCATATTCATGACCAGTGTATGTCGCCGGTAAAATAGTAAACAGACCAACATTTTCTGCATCTTCTTCTCTGTGCTAATTGCATCGCGTAAATGGATGTAATCTTCAAAACGCAATTTAGCTTGGTTCGAACCAATGAATCAGGGGCTCTGTTTCAATTTTAACGTTATATACATAACATCCAGCACCGAGTAATCCCGAAGACGTGTTGTTTAACAATGTAATTCATCAGTGACCAGATTTTTTGCTTGAAAACACGTGCGGTGATGTCGTGCCGATCACTTGATGTTTGTCCGGGAAGAAGCAGTTGAACAATTTCCATACATTTCGGATTACATGTAAATGTAATGAATAGATATGGCCGACCATAATGACGAACATAAGTCATAGCATCTTGCGCATATTCATGCATATGACGTGGGCTACCTGTGTATGTCGCTAAGCTCGAATTATGGCCCTTCTTTGCTCTATACTAACGCGGTGCACTTCTCGTGCAATTTCGCGTTCTTGATCAGATATTTGACTCGCGATGTTCCGTTGTCTAATTGCATTACGGCTTCGATGGGAAAGGTCAGATCTTCTTGGACGTGGCATTGTTATTAATAGTAATACTGAATATGTACTCGTACAAAACAACACAAAACAAAAAGCATAAACTAATATCACAATTTGTTGTAATCTGGTCGTTTGGTTCTCAACAAAATTATTATTTGGTTCAAATCCATACAAAATCTCGAAAACAATTTTTGAATTACTTGTCAGATTTAGTTTATTTTTCCTAAAAAAACCAACGGCCATTCCTTATAACGTTTTCCAACTATAAAAACTCATTTCAAACTCGGACACAATTACTTTAAAAATTATTTATAACTATTATAATGAATTTTTCATAACACAATGCATTTAAAACAGCTTTCAACTTTTGAAATTGATTTAAAAAAAATCACACAATAGATTAATCACGCTTTTAGATTATTTTACACAAAATACTTTTTTGAACGCATGAATGTCAAACATTATTTTCCGTATTCTCCTGTCAGGATTGACAACTAATGATTGACATGTACGAAAATCAAAATTTTCGGAAAATATTTATTCGTCTAGTTTTTGTTGTTTTTATGATTTATTCTTCTATTCTGGGCGGTGACAAATCCAACAAATCCAAAACCATGAAAATTGGTTCAGCAGATCTCGAGTTATAAGTGTTGGAACATACAGACTTTCTTTTATATATATAGATGATACATAAAATGTATCGGCATATCATCTTCAAAGCCTTACAACGTTTTTGCATTTATCTTTGACATCCGAGTAAATTATTCAATTATCCGAAATTCGCTTTTAGTATCTCTATCAGTTTAACTTATCATCCAATTTGCACGGTCAAAGCAACTGGGTCAGGCAAGACACGGCTCAAAATCGATGTTTGTTCCCAAATAGTATTATAACAAAGATGCAAATTGAATTATTAGAAACGTAGATTTTATGTGAGCGTAAAGCGGATTGTACGTAGTTGTCGATTGTGGTGCGAAATTGGTTAACTGTGTTTACGACTTGACTTTGTTATTTCTTCTTGGAAGAAGCTCTGTTTTTTTTAGGCTTGAAATATGATATCGTATCTCTAAGATTGCACCATTAGTCAATCCGTTAGGGGAAGGTAAAATGCTAATTTCTTGGTAAAGACGGTGGAGGCTTAAAGCTATTTGCGGCTCACAGTTTAAAATAGCGGGAAACAATCGAAATTTCGTAACTAGACGAGAGTAATAACAGTTTATTTTCCATTTATCAATCCATTATCCAGAACAAAACTCTGTCAATTTGTGAAAGAATTCCGTTGTGCATAAAAACATTATTTTTATTTGATTTTTAGTGGTTTCGTTAACAAAACAAAGAGTTTAACGATATAATAATATAATATAATCAATCTGTGCTCGTTCAGTGTAGTGGATATAATCTTATTATTTGTAAAAACCTGTGTATAAAGTTTTTAATCTATTAAATTTTAAATCTATCTCTTACACGTTAAAATAGCTCAGACGATTCATAAAAACTTTTAAATATTACAATAAAATAACTGTAATCAAACAAGAATCGCTTGTATACAAAACAATTAATCTAGCTGCGTTCAATGCAAGATAAACACGATGAAATGTAAATCCGTTATCAAACGGAGCTTTTGATCTGTATTCTTGATTAAATCAGTGATTCATTGGAAAAAACAATCCTTAATATTGTACTGGTTTGTTTCTTTTATTATTTTCTTTCTTCTTCTTTATTTTGTTTGATTAAAAATATTATTTCACTGGCGGAATTACACGATTCCTAATTAACATAGGCTAAATTATAACTTACAATCCGAGTGGAACCGCGGACAAGTGCAATAGTTTTACTCTTTATAATGGGCAGCGTTGGCCCAACGAATGATCGTCAATGTTTGCCTATCAAACGTGCGTGGCAAACAGCCTAGCAAGCAGCGCGTCAAGTAGCCCGGCAAGCAGCCCATGCACAAACAACATGTTTATATGCTTGTGCCCGTGCTTGTGCTCGTTGAATGTCACTTTGAACGCAAGCGTCTGAACCCACCAAGGAACCCACCAATACAATGACGGCCGAACATAGACATAGGCCCTCTACACTATCGTGTTTGCCTCTACTCGCCTAACGCTGCCCATAGTGGCCTGTGGCGAGGGCCAAGAAGAAATGTGTATCTTTGAAAAATACGAATACAAGGCTCTTTTAAATCCAAAATACTCCTTGCAGGCTTCCGTTTATATGACACGTGACTAGCGAATGTGAAGTGCCACTGTATAAAAATTTCAAACGCAAACGTCGCTCCGTTTGATGACGCATTTACATATCAAAGGGAAAAGTTACGGCAGTCGTTGAAAAATTTGTGCGCACAAAAAATTGCACGAGTCGCTGTAATATGTCGAGTTAATTTATTAATGTCGTTTGTTTTACGTGTTTTTCTGGTTTTGGTAATCTTGAGAGATTTTCGTTTATGTACGAGATAAATAATTTTAAAATTGGTAAAGTAGTCAGCATGAGCCAGCACTAGTTCGAATCGAGGAGGCTCTAGATGACATTGTCACAGACATTGTCGGTGGAAACTGACAAAAAAGTTTTGATTTTGTATAAACCAAATAATAAGTTAAAAAAAAATCATAACATTAACATAAACATTTAAATTGGTAATATTATGTTTAAAATTATGCTCTATTTATACGTGGTCTCTAGATTGTGTGAATCGCAATATTTGAAACTTCTTGGTTTCAACTTTCAATATTAAGGGTTAAAAAATAAAAACAAAGGAAATCATCATGTACGACACCTTCCCACTAGGCCAAGGTTGAATATAACTTCAACCAATATTATCCCGATCCTTTACCGCATAAAGAGCAAAAAAGTTTTATGAGAACTTGTATCAGCTTTTATTAAGTTATATTATTCTCCTACACTTTGTCATTTGCCTTTATCCCCATCGTAATGTTGTTATAAAGTTTGTGTAATCAAAATAATCTCCAGACGTAATCGTATTATTTTGAATATATTATCTTGAATTTCTTAGTAGCTAAAGTACGTAATAATAATCGTTTATTATCCAATGATAAATGGAAATGTAATAGTTTTACTGGTTTAGAGAGATACACGGGGATAGATATATTGTTTTTAACTCGTTAAAGCGAATATATTTTTTTCGAAAATCTAACATTTCTATGTGATAATAATATCATATGTAGGTATAGGAGATAATGTAAATTTTACTCACTAGTCATGTATGCACAAAAACATACTTAGATTTATATTTAATTTTATTAAATACATATAAAACTCACCTAATCTTAAACTTTTAGTAAAGAACACTTGGTAAATGGTGGTACTCGTTGTTTTTCTATATCGTAACCTGAAACAAAGAAATAAATTAGAACACGTTATATTTATATAAAAAGTTTCTAACCAATCAGAAGCCACTTTAAAACTTTTAAGACCATTCTTTGAGAGTTTCACGTTTCGAATTCAAAGTCTTTATTATTATAGTCGTTACTTCCTAGTATTCATTGAAATATATGCAAATCTTTGGGTAGGGTACTTTATCAGAATCAAAATTACAGTTTCAAAACTACAAAACCGATTAAATTAAACTCTACATATATGTATTTGCTACAGGACTCTAATTCATCGACAATGTTAGTAAACAAACATTTCAATTACACATTAGTTGCCTCTGAAAAATGGACGCACACAATATTATCTTAATAAAGTCAAATTATGGTGTGTTATAATTTAATATTTGAACCTGCTATTGCCGGTATGCTGTAAAGCTTACCTAAATTCTAAAAATCTTGTAATAAACCGCTATATTCTAACTATTCAGCCGCTATTTTCAAAGTCGGTTAACAAGATGAACTAGTAAGTTTCCCCGTTATCGGTTCGCTTACAGGAACGGGTTGAAACTTTACGGCGAACTTACGAGACTTACGACACCAATACTGAACTTATTAAGTCGGCGCCAGGGCTCCGTCTACTGAAGTTTGTTATAATAGCCCTATTTTCATGCACTTTAACAGTTTTTGATTAAATAGTTCTGTATTTTAAGGACAATATTATATCCATTAAAATGTGAAAATTGCGGTTGTTTGATGCCTCGTTCGTATGGCGCTACAAAATGTAGTTATAGTAGGATAATTTTATTATGCAAATGAAATCGTACGTAGTCCCATAAAAAAAACATTGTAATTGATGAACATTAAGTAAAGCAAGGCGTTTAATTTAATCATAGTAAATTTTTACGTTTTGTACATCAATGATCAACGTGTTATATTGATCCGCTTTTCTCAAATTCTTAATGCACTTTATATTACACCATCCTGATTTCTTTTCAAATGAAAGCCTACAATTTACTTAAACAACAATGACTTTGAACCTTGCACCACTGTGACTAGGCTGAAAATGGATTGAGTCGATCTTCAACCTGATTAGCATTATCTGTTGGATGTGAAATTGTACAATTTGGTTTGATTATTTTCAGTTTATTTCTAATGAGATTAAAGGTAGTTCGGTTAAAAACTTTTTTTATTTTTTAAACAAAAAGTCGATCAAGGTGCATTTTTTTCTAATCTTTAAAATTTTCTCATTTACGAAGCATTAGAATGCTATAAAATTACGTTTAATTCATACGGACATAAGGCGCAAAAATTCAGTCAATATTTTGTTAAAGAGCCACAACCCGCTGTTTCCATTAAAAATCTGAAAGATTCTCGTATCAAACTACATATCTGAATCCTCTAAATACTTAAAGTCTACCCAGCTAAGACACCATTAACTCTCATCACATGTGAAACGGAACTAAAACA
>CAJQZM010038985.1:0-28947 GCA_907164665.1 Colias nastes | reverse complement strand
TCATTTGACCCATATTTTTTTCCTATGCGGGCTTGTAGTCTAGTAGGTAAAATATTACATTATAAAATGTGATTTGTATTGTGACAGTAACGTGGGGGCGTAGAATGAATGACAATCTTAAAGAATTAAATTGCCACAGGAATCTTCCTTAGAGCTGGGATATATCACCCATAGCTATTAATAAGATGAAATATTCTAGACCATGTTCTCTTATTTGTAGAAAGTTTAACACATGACTCTAGAATCTATTAATGAAACAGATATGAAATGCGGGATATACATATCTGTTTTATCCCATCAACCATATACCACGATCACAAATTTTCAATAAATCTATATATATAAAACTCAAAGGTGACTGATATAGTGATCTATCAACGCACAGCCCAAACCACTGGACGTATCGGGCTGAAATTTGGCATGCAGGAAGATGTCATAACGTAGGCGTCCCTTAAGAAAGGATTTTAGAAAATTCATCCCCTAAAGGGGTAAAATAGGGGATGAAAACTTATACCATGAAAATTTATCTTTTCCACGCAAGCGAAGCTGCGGGCAACAGCTAGTATTTTATATACACGATGAACACACCTAGAAACTAGAAAAATACGTTTGTGAAAAAATATTTTAGTGAGAGAGGTAGAGGCAAAACTAAGTGTAGGTCGCATTATGTAACTACTACGTCCTATTAATCCAACAAAATAGTTACCAGTACATCGCTTTTCCTCATTATACAAAGCTCGCATTAATCATTCACGAATAAGCTCAACACAGAATACAGGGCGAGTACAGAAATACTCTAAAGTGACATTCTCTTAATCCATTTGATGGAATGCGAAGGTCGAAATCATCCATCACTCCAAATCGGACGGATCAGGGTCAATCAGGTTGAAGAATTAACTCATTTGACGACTCAATCCATTTTCAGCCTTGTCACCGTGCAGCAAGGTTCTAAGTCATGTTATCAAATGTACAATTTAAGTAAATTGTAGGCTTTGATTTTGTAAAAATTTAGGATGATTTAATGGATAAATTACATTACGAACGATACTTGAGAAAATTGTATCAATACTTGTTTACAGATATTAACTTTGTGACGGATTTATTTATTTTTGTATTTTATGTTTCAATCAAAAAAGTGCTTTCCTGTTAGTTGCATCTGCCTCTGCGTTATACGAAAAAGTCATTAAAGTTAACAGTAAAGTAGTTTTTATGGATCATGTAAATATAATATTATATGAAAATCTCTATGACTATTTATCGAGCACTATGTATGCTTTGTCAGACATAAGATTTCCTACAACCAAATCTGCTATTTTTGCACTGAAGTGCTAAGAAATAGTGTAATCTAATATCGACCGATCTGTAAGTTACAAAAGTATACCGCTAAGTTGTATTTTAGCTTTTATTTCTAAGTGTTGGTACGTGAAAAGTCAATGACGGCTGTATATAGAGAAAATTTATTACTATGAGTAGGTAGGCTAATAGGAGAAGAAATGGGAAGAATTTCACTGATACCTACTATAGAAGACAATCCGTTGTCGAGCTTACATTTACAATAACTCAAAAATTATCTAAAAATCTAAAGCTAACATGAAAGGCAATAAATAAAAGGAAGTTATCACAGTTCCCGTTGCAACTGGTTTATTGGCAGTCGGAGCACACATTTGGCTTGCTGGTACCGTTTCTTTATTTGGCAGGTAGATTGCAGGCAAGGCTTGCCAACTAGGACGATGTACTGTAAGTTTACGGATACCGGACGGGATAAGTTGCAGTCTGTATGAGCTAGTTTATTCGTTGGGAATAGCGTAAGGATATCTATACTAATATTATAAAGCTGAAGAGTTTGTTTGGTTGTTTGAACGCGCTAATCTTGGGAACTACTGGTCCGATTTAAAAAATTCTTTCGGTGTTAGATAGCCCATTCATCGAGGGCTATAAGCTGTATATTATCACGCTAAGAGCAACAGGAGCGAAGCAATGCGGGTAAAACCGCGGGGCACACCTAGTGTGAGATAAAATCAGATGGTAGGCAGAATTGGGTCATGATACTAGGGCAGTTACCGCACCTTCATAGACAGACGTTAAAGTGGTTTGTGGAATATTTACAGTATATTAGCGGTTTGTTAGATGAGAGCACCACAATGTGGGGCAGGCAAATCGAATGCGGTTTCAGTGCTGTAAATTGCATTTATACATAGGTGTGTGTAAATGCTACGCTTTCTGCAAAATGTAAAGAAGATATTATTTTTTGCCGAGCCTGAAAAATGCCTCCTATTATTGGGAAGTAGAAATACCTGAAAAATTTCTTTATAAATCTGGGATAATTAACCTTTAACACTAGTTTTTGTTTGGGAATTATATTTAAGTTAATTAAGGTCTTGATTCCAGATATTGTGTGTCGATGGAAATCGTAAATTACTTTTCATTATCAGCAACAAAAGATTCTCTGATATAAAAGACTTTGAAAGGAAGATGGGCGATAATGGAATACTGCTACTAATGTTAATTACTAATGTATCAAAATTTTCGCATGACGGACGTTCGTTGAGTTTGGGAACTTTAAGTAATTAGTTTGTAGGCATAATTTAGTGTGCCATAAACCAATTAAAGATTGAAATAAAATTTATAAGAAATAACATTGAGTCACTATGAATATAAATTTTAAAGTAATTAATCAGATCAGTATTCTTACCATATTTATCTAGTGTTTGTCATCTAGTGTTAAACAAAGCTTATTATAATTACTGTGACAGCCATAACAATATATAATTGTTCTATATAAACGCAAGCTTTTAACACATGTGAACCTACGAACTCACAATATTTCACCGAACAGATTGATGAAATTATCAAACACAATTTTAATCTTGACAGCGAAACGAAACAAAAACATCATCCAATTATTCGGTTGTGTATACAAAGATTAATGAAAACAGTTGATTTTAATTCAGAGCCTCCTTTCATCGTTGAATTTGTGCTGGGAAAATTGAATTTCGGGCATCACAAAAATATATAGAGAAGGTGATACTGTCTCTATTCAATGTTCTGCGATAATTAAATCTAAGGTCGTGCCTATAGCTACCGGTTCTTGTTGTATTGTGTTGCGGAATGTCTTTAGAAATGAGCAAACTCTGTGTTCTGTCGTGAACATTGAATTAAGCAAATTTCGGTACAATTATCGCGATGTTTTGGTGTTAAATAGAATGAATGAATGAATGAATGAATACGTTTATTGCCACAACAAGCTTGATACATACATTTAAATCTACTTAACCTAAAGAACACAATAAAATAATAATAAAAAAAAACAATGAGAAAAGAAGAAAAAAAAAATAGTTTGTGACAAAAGGTCCAGACTCAGCTATGCTGATTGACTCGAAAGAGCGCTGATTTTCAGTCTGGCCTTCAGGATTGAGGTTCGCCGCCAAAAAATCTGCCTACGTATTTCTTACAAAACTGCTTTGGAACCGGAGTACAATAACACCCAAGTACAAGACAACAAAAAAGAAACAACACTAATATCTAAGGTCACGTATGCATATTCAACGCTAAAACTTAAAAAGAGGTTTAGTATCCTATCTATTAACATTAACTTGCTTTTGAAATAAAAAGATCTTCAATTTTTTTTTAAAAGTAATATATGCCTCATTACACATGACAATTACGTTAAATACGTTGCAAACACTGAAACACATGCCTATTTATCTCCTGAATTATTTTACACGTTCATTAGAATTTAACCAATATTTAAACTTGTTTTTTGCCTTATGTGTAGTAATTAATTCTTTAAATGAAGTCTCGTTATTAGAAAGTGAATTTACATACTAGTAAATATAATAAGATGCGGTCACGTAGATGATCGGCTATATGTGTTTCCATCTAATTTTGTTGATTATTACTGGATTAAAACCCACTTCATTACGTGCGCAAGGAGCCGATAATAATACTTCAAAGTCTTCAATTAATTCAAGTCAAATTCAACACGTTACAATTTAGATAAATCTTTTTACCAAGGCTTACTTTGGTCCAAACCGCTTGACCGTTTACTCCCTATCCAGGTGCCGTACCTTTATCTCCACAATTTTATACGAGTCACCTAACTACGTCCGTTAACGGTAAAAGCACACTGTCAGTTGTCACCAGTTCATTTGTCTTCATCGGGCTTTTCACATTCGTCCAAATAAACGACGCGATTAGCGGTTCCTGCACGTTTGATGAAACGAGGGGATTAATTTAGACACAGATGATATAATTCATCGCGAACACGTTTTAGAGGGAATTATTTCGTAATTTTAGAATCTGGTTGGATTATTTTCATGCATGTGGTGGATGATAAAGATATTTTAAATGACGGAAGAGCTAAATTGAGAAATTTTCTCTTAGAAATCTAATTTTTAAAGATATTGTTTTATACAATTGATATTGTTTAAAGATGCTTTAATAGATATTTATGATTCGTCAAGATATTTATAATAAAAATAATATTCTTGCTAATAAAGGCATAGAATGATATTTTATAATTGGTTCAAGAAATAGTATCGTCAGTCTGAATTAGTAATCAGATGATTTCTTAATTTCCAGATGGAATCATCGTGATAAGGAAATATTGTTAAAAAGATACATCAATCTTTAATCTAAAGTCTAAACTAATAAAAGAATCCATGAAACTCACCTAAAAACAACACTAGTTGCCTCCTTATCTAAACGCGCAGCGTCCACCGACCACCTTAGCGCTACAGCGCTTCTCCCCTCCAACGGACCGCTGACAACAACAGCAGAGAGAAATCTATGGAACCTCCCCTTACTCCGCACAGACCTTGCAGCTCTGTAACGCGGCTTAAAATAATAATCACTTTTCGTCCTATAGTCACTAGGCCACTTAATTCTAGAATGTTCGCGAATGTTTCTCGAACGTTTCGGGATGAAGTAGGGGGGAGTGTCACAAGGCTTGTCGGTGAAACTGGTCGGTGTGAAGTTGCCCCTGATGGAGCTGCCGATGAGCGAGTGTAGCACGTAATCTCGCAGCGCAGAATCTTCGAGTTGTAGGTGAACTGTAAAGAAAATAATAGGTTTGAATGCTGATAAACAGTTTTTATAACAAATATTGTCTGCCTGTTTTTCTATTATTCTGATTCGTGACAAATTAGGTACCTACAACCATACTAAAATTACGAAATCATAACAAACAATACAAAAAATACAGATTTGTCCGTAGTATTTTGTATCCAACATGGTAGATACAACTAGCCTTAACAAGTACTATATACTTATATAAAAGTAGTACTAATACATAGTAGAACAAATGATTCTACTAACGATTTAAGGTTAGGGAAATTTTCAAATACCATGTAACTACAAGTATCAAAAGCATTATATTTCTCAGCTTCACACGCCAAGTACGCAACAATAGAAAAGGTTCGATTACCCATAATTAGTTCAACCTTAATTAACGCTATAGCCCTCAATATCAAGTACATTGGGGTCTGAGCTGGCCTCAAACTGTCTCACTGAACCAATTTCCGCGAGGATGTGGGTTAGTCCCGATAACGTCATGCCCTATGGGAAAAATTGAATCAAGATGGATGATCCTTGATTGTGCGGTATTTATTTGAGGTTATATTATATTGTGTTGTTTTATTCCCTTTGTAGTAAATTGCTTTATAGAAAGTTTAATTGTTACTTGATAGTTGTTTATCAAGTCAGTAATTTATGAAAGTTAAATACAAATTTTAAAGCGTAATAACATGCTTGAACTATGAGAATTTCGCGAGTTAACTAACCGAGATCCTTTGATAATATTTATTATTTAGGAAAATTATACCAAGCCTAATTAGGTACTTATTATTTTGAATATCTCAGGTACAGTCGCAATTTTTTTTCATTTTCATTAATACACTTACTTTCATTTTCATTTAATAAAAACCTGTCAGACATTTCAAACACTCCATTTATATTTCATTGATTGAATTTCGTAACTGGAATTTTAACTCGATTAATTATATATAAATCACTGAAATCCATTTCATCTATTTTGATGTAAACATACTGCATGTTACAATATATTTTTTGACGTAAACATACTGCCCAAATACGGATTCTATAAATTAATTAACCAGTTATAATATTTCTATCACATCTCTGACTTCACTAAACAGCTTAATAGAACTAAATCTTCTTGAAATCTCTACAAACATTTATCTTTCAGTTTAAGCTCTTATATTAAAAATGAGGTAAAGTTATTTTAAACACATTCCGCTTCAACTTTGGCTTTAAGTGGGAAAATATTCAATCATAATGAAGCGGGGACTATGAAGTTTTAATATTATTTATATTTTATTTTTCATATTTTCGCAACGTTGAACGTTGTTAGCCGGATTACGATTGTACTATATTTTATATTCTCGGAAAGTTTCGTTTCTTTTATTTTTATCTGTTTATTAAGCAGCGGGTTACTTGTCAATAGAAGTTGGAATTAATTTGGCATGCTTAAACATTATTTTAGGCATTAATAGGTATTTTTATTATATGTTCATCCTCTCGTCTGTGGAGCGCGCCCATCTTGGATTAGGCGTATCTGTGGGACCACACTGTGGTTAATCCACAGACAGATCCCGGTGAAGTACACTTGTGCTTTTTAATCGCGATTTCTCTATTTTTCATCAAATCTATATATATAAAACTCAAAGGTGACTGATATAGTGATCTATCAACGCACAGCCCAAACCACTGGACGTATCGGGCTGAAATTTGGCATGCAGGTAGATGTCATAACGTAGGCGTCCCCTAAGAAAGGATTTTAGAAAATTCATCTCCAAGGGGATCAAATAGGGGATGAAAGTTTGTACCATGAAAATTTATCTTTTCCACGCAGGCGAAGCTGCGGGCAACAGCTAGTAAATAATTTTTTGTAGTTGTGGTAATGAAAAAACAGAAAGAATTCGGGGTTTTCATCAGTAGAACTACAATACAAACATTATAATGAAAAGTAATTACAGCTTAATAAAGTTCAAAAGTCGTTTGCATAATAAATCTGAATAATAAATTAATTTGTATAAATCCTAAGCTAATCATAAAAGATGTTTGACGAAAAAATACTATTCTAGTAGAAAATTCTCTTATGCTAATATAAAAAGCTTTTACCAGAGAACTTCACAAAACGAAATAAGTTTTCATAATAATTCGGCGTAAGACAGAAAAGTTGAAGGATTTAAGGTATCAAGAGATTTGTAAGGTAAATAATTTTATAAGGGAATGTTTTCGGAATTTAATCCTTTGCAATCCTGAATATAAAATTTGAGGAAAATTTATATAGGTTTAATGTTTTGGACAACTATTTGATTTTTCATTTGATAGATTCAAATATGTATGTTCTCTACAAGTGTTAGGTCTATTTTTTAATGAGAGAGAAATTTTGTCTTTTCTTCATTAATTTTTTTATTCTCTAATTTATTTTATTGTAATTTAATCATGGAACAAAATTGATGAACACAGCGCAAGATGTTACAAGATTTTATTCGAGTTAGAAATAATAAATGTATTATTTTCTTTCTCTGCGTAATTTATATTATTTTTCCTTACAAGCTGACGTTGGCAAGAAATATTAGACTTCCTGGTAATGGATGGAGCCTTCTTAATGTATGGAAAATTGCTATTATATTATGTAGTCTGTATAAAAAGGTGGATTATTAAATCGTAAGTTGAAAGCTTCTTTTATTTGTTGTAAAATTATTTAAATTGTGTTAAAAATAACCCCAATTTATTTATTTATTTTTATACATTTATGTATATAATATGTAGTCATAAGTAACTCCTTTCGTCCCAACTCGAAGCCTTTATTATAAAGGGGGCACTCAAAAACAGCGCTGCCAATGTTCCTGGACGTTGCAGCATATGCTGAGCTGTCTCCTTTTTGTCAGGGTCGTATGACACACCTTAATAAATATAGTTAGTTCATCATTCTATTTTTTGTACGTGTTTTTTATGTTATTAATTTAAGTGTTTGCCTCTTTTGTTGTTTCTATTTCTTGTTGTGGTGTTTTCTTATTTAACTTTTACGGTTTTATGTTTTATGTCTATGTATGTGTGTGTGTGTGTGTGTGTTGTGCTGTCCCTGATAAATAAATGTTTCTTTCTTTCTTTCTTTCTTTCAATTGATAGAATTAAGTGGTTTCATATAAAAAATGAAATAACTTACGAGGGACGGAGATGGTTTAATAAATTTAATATAGATTTTTCAAACGCCGATCCCTCTCACCATTTTATTATTAAACGTATCACGTTCGCGTATAATCAGATAAAGGAAAATTCTTAATTACGAAAATTAATTCACAGCTTCAAAAATCTTCTTTCATTTTGTGAACCCGATGCTTCAAGACATTAAGGCGTATATTTATCACTTTGACTAAAATGTCTATTAATTAAAGAAGACTAACGTGCTGTATTCAAGCGAAGCGCGAATTTCGCAGTTTTTACACCATTCATCAACTGAAAATAAGGCTTCAAGGTTTACTTTATTTAATCTATACTTATAAATATTATAAAGCTGACGAGTTTGTTTGTTTGTTTGTTTGAACGCGCTGATCTCTGGAACTACTGGTCCGATTTGAAAAATTCTTTCTGTGTTAGATAGTCCATTTATCGAGGAAGGCTATAGGCTATATTATTTCATCACGCTAAGACCAACAGGAGCAGAGTAATGCGGGTGAAACCGCGGGGAACAGCTAGTGTTTTTATAAAGCTCTAGCCCATAACATCGCTCCGATGGCGTGCGGGTTAATCCGGGATAAAAAAATAGAATATAATATATATGGATCGATTCAATTCAATTCTCTACAATACAATTTCAAGTATAAAACTTTTTTAAAGTTTTAGTGTATGAAATTATATGTTTTGTTTGTTTTAAAACAAGTAATTATACTCCAGTCTCCCTATCGCCTCAAGGTCTTGCTCGATAAATGCTCCAACATCCATAAAATCAACGTCTCTAAATGTAATTACATTATATAGGATTAAAATTTAATTTACTGGTAAATTTTCTCGTTAAACATTTAATTACAGTGTGATTATGCGGGATTAAAGTAACGCTGTTTTGTAAAATGTGCCCCTTAATTTTCTTTGTTACGAGTAAGTTTGAAGAACTATTTTCGTAACCTTATAATATGATCGTATTATAATTAAATTAAAAAATTAATGATATATTTCAGTGTTACATATTACAAGTTCAAGCATATTCAATATAAGACCGGATGAGTACATAAAGAAATATCTATATGGAGTTTTTACAGCGAAATCGGATTTAATGGGTCCAACTGTCACTCCATCATTATTATCCGATAAAGGCCATCTAAAGAAAGTAACGCAGGAACCGAGAAACGCGACTACAGAGATGGATGAGTACGAAAACTATTTAACTAAAGAAGAATACGAAAAGCGGAAACTTAAAATGGACGTCACTTTAATATTAGAAAAGAAAAACAAAACTCTGCTGGACTTTGATAAAGATGAAATAGCTGTGGAAACGAGAAGGTTTGAAGAGATCCGAGACTTGCCTGCGAATGTGCAATATCGTAGAGAAATTTACTTTGATCCAACAGAGGCAAAGAAGTTTGCAAGGCAGAAGAATAAAATAGTACGTCTGATGGAGCAGTTTATATATGAGACGAGATATAAATTGCCATATGTCCAGCTGCTACAAACAAAGTATAGACACACTCCACGATATAAGATAGGGTTCTGCTTTGCGATATTGCAACATTTGAAGCAAGAACAGCGTGTCTTATATACGACCATGAAGAGATACATGGATAGGTTCCAGGCGTTATTCATTCATATAAAAATGTATGAGAAGATAGTAAGGCTTGATGTTGATATTAAAGATGTGATAGTTTATATAAAGAAACTTAATTGGGAACGAATGGAAATAGAGGATCCTGTTTATTTGGACCAGGTCAAGGATATTCAACAGTAATGGTGGTTAAAATAATCTAATAGTTTAGGCATTACACTTCATTTCTTCTATCTTAAATATGTGTTTAATTTTATAAGAAGTGTTGAGAGGTAAGTTTTATTTACACCGATTAATTCTAAGCTAGATTATTTTGGAATTAGAGGTTAATTGTCTTCCTTGATCATATTGCACATAACACGTCTTTAAAAATGATAGGTATATTTGTTTGTGATGTGCGGGAATCACAAAGAGACCCTGAGTACAAATGCCAAAGTTTGCTGGCTTGCTTGTTTGTTTGTGTTTGTCTCGAGATAATTAGGAAGCTAGAGAGGACATATACTACTTTTTGCTGCGGTAAAAGATCTAAGTCGCGTAATAACGCGGGTGAGGCCGCGGGTGGAAAGCTAGTGTTTTCATAAATACCTAATTTATAAAGATTTCTTCTAAGACGGCTGAATTGCATATCAAAGGGGTCAGTGTAATCTCGGTTACCTGTCAAAGTGTCAAAAGCAGTGAAACGTGTGAATTTTTACAAAGCAATTGTTGCGAAACCTTTAGAGAGATAAAGCTTTACTCTTTTTTTATTATTTTTTTTTTATGCTATAGGATAGCAAACGAGCAGACGCGTCGCCTGGTGTTAAGCGATACACGCCGCCCATAAGCATCCACTCCACTGGGAAGTGGATGTGTTGCTGTCCTCAAAGGGATTTGGAAGGAGTTAGGTAGAAGGGGCGAGGATGGGAGGGAATGAGGATAGGGAAGGAGAGGATGGGTAGGGGATGGGAAGGGATGTGGGCCTCCGGACCCCTCACTCACCGTACGGAACGCGACAGTAAACTGTCACTATGGCGCCGATATTCTGTGAGGGTGTGGTATCTTCCCCGGTGCGAGCGTGGCCCAACTATTTTGTTTAACGCCCATACATCATGTAACGGACGTTCAAACTATTGAAATAGCCCTTACTATTTTGTAATGGAAATAGAAAAACTTGTCACCGTGGCCGGAAAAAACACAGACAATAGCTCAGCAACAAATGTTTTTTTCATCCGTGTTCATTTATTCAACGTTGGCAACACTCCAAATAGTCTGGCAACACTGAAGTGTAGTTCGAAATTTAAATACCGCTATCTTTGTAACGACGTTTTGAGTTTTTAGCGAAGTTTTAGGGACGTTAATTATTATTAGTGTTTTGAATTGAGTTGCTGGTGTGTGCTAGGAAGTTTGTGAGCTTGCCTCTATTTAATATTTGTTAAACATGTTATGTAAAGTTAAATAGGAGTTCATGAAGTTGCATACAGCTGCTACACACATTTTTAAAATTCAATAGGTACGAGTGCCATGAAATTCGTTACTAATTCACGCTAAAGCCGTGACTGTATTAAAAATTCTACCTTACGAATGATTTATTTCGGACTTGGAAAGAGATCTAAATACTGTGTCCATACCGGTTTAAAAAAAACAGTTCAACTAAGCCGCGAGAGAGTTAACAGACTAAAATATATTATAATATGTATTTCTTTTGTAGTGAAAGTCTTTTAGGCTCGTTGAGAGTAAAATTTCAAGGGCACGTCATGGAAATACCGTCACGTCATGGAGTAAGGCGACGATTTTTTTCATCTTGGCTTCTTCATCTTGCCAAAGAAGTTTCACTTCTGACACGCTTACTCGGCACACACGCTCTTTTTCTATTTGTAAACTTTCTATATCCTGACACATCTTTAATACAATATTTTATTATACCTTATTTTCTCCCAGGTTAATTACATAAACCCTTATCGAAGTTTTCACGCGCTTTCCTAATTTTTTTTCGGCACGCAATCTCTTTGTAGGGTACTAGAGCAAGTTTTGGGTGTAAGTTAAAGGTTGTAGCGTTTTGTTGACTCAATTATTCAGCTATTGGAAAGTGGTGTAAGTTATGAGTATGTGATTATTTTATATGTTTAAAGAAAATACAAGTCCTTGAAGTATGGGTATTGAGTAGATTTAAGCAGGGAAACAAGATGTTTATAAACAACGGTTCATTCAACAACAAGCGAGTAGTTGTATTTATTATTCATAAAAAATTTAACTATTCATTTTTTAAGGTTCGATACAAACAGACCGGCGGAAGGTCATATGGAAATGAAATTATAAAACAACAGCTTACTATTCAACACAATAAAGTAAAATGGCAGTACATATAGATGATTAATTATTTATCCTTGGGCTAGTAGGATTGCCCAAAAAGCAAGCATATACAAAACTTGAGCTCAACATTCCCGCTTGAGCCTATAATTCATACAGCACACAAATCATAACAGTTAACGTACCATAATGATCGACTCTTATAACTTTACGAGCAGTTATTATTTACGATTAACACGCTAAAGCTTATAAATTAGGCCCTATTTGAATAAGCCATAGGGTTGTTTGTTTGGCCCTACGGAACTTGCGGTAATGACCTAGTGAACCAGATTTATTTGTTTTTAGAATTTAGACGGTTGAATAAATAAAACCAGGTTTAAAGCAGTTTAATATGCACATACAACTATGTTTGTACTATGTAGTATTTATGTTCGATATTTGAGGCGTTTTCTATGGAGGTAACATAAGATGCAAATGATTTTAATGTTTTATTGAAGTGAAACTTCTTAAGGCGCGTTGAGAGTAAAATTTCATGGTCGCGTCATGGATAATTCCATGACGATTTTGATATCTTTGAATCTTGCCAAAGAAGTTTCACTTCTGATCAAACTGCTCATCCTTTAATGAAAAGAAAAACAATAATTAATCATTACTAAAACAGAATATACAGATGACGAATCGGCTAAACTATATACATAAATGCCCAACATCAAACATCCTATAAAATTTAAAAAATTCACAACAATACCTCACATAGGTAGTAACAAGAGTTAAATTTTGTAGATTTCTTTTCCCAGTTTTCAGTGAAATGTATGAATTTACAAGCAATATGCAGGCGTTGGCACCTGTGACATTATTTTTAGACTTTATGACATGGTTTAAACTCTGTTGGTTAAACATTTTAACATTTATTTGAAATTTATGTTGTTGTCTAGTGTTGCTATATAACTATGTAGAAGTTTGCAATATATAAGTAACTATGTAATCGTTGGATTATTCCGAATGTTCAGAGATTTTGTATTAGATTACAAGGTAATTTTCTTTTTAAATCTACAATTGTTTAGCCATTTCCTTAAGTACTACGAAATAATTAAAACGTAAAACAGCATAATTAACAGTTTCCCTAATAAATGTATTCACACTATAACCATAGTATACTATGATATAAATATAGATGACCGCCTCCTTAGTACAGTGGTTGACGCATGAGCGTAGAGCCGAGGGGTTCTGGGTTCGATTCCCGGTGGAGAGAAAAAAATGTCTCGGTCTAGCAAGACACAGAAGGCTGATCACCTACTTGTCCCTAAAGAAAATCGATCAGTGAAACAGATGTATAATGTATCTGCCCCTTACCCCACTAGAAGACTTGACTTATAACTGTATATAATACTTTATTAACTATGTGATAAATTCTATTGAAATATACACACGTAATAGTACAATGTTATATGACACAAGTTAATAGAATGTCAGAGCATGTAAAACAGTTGAATTCTATTTAGCTCGTCGTGACACCTACAGAATATCACAACTTTGCGTTGCATTAGCTTACATGAAAATTTCATGGCACAAATTGTTTAAAGTTTCCATTCGTATTTCACCTCCCGTCCAACTTTGAGCGTATGTAAAGTGTTGGATGTAATTCAAATGTTTTTGTCAAGGTTTCCTCTGTGAAATCATTTCTCAAAAGCTAGTTGCATTCACGTACGTTGTTATTTATAATCCAGTGTGGTAAAAAGTACTCCAGTAGTCATGATTTGTTCCAGAAATTTCTTCTAATATGGTAAGAATTAACGCTCTTGTTATAACGAAAGCCTATTGAATTTATTTTAACGACACTAAGCAAGCTTCATTATTTAATTTATGATATATGGTAATTATAAAACTGTCTCCTTACATACACTGGACATTGGCAAAGTTTCTTTGTTGTGTTGAGCCATTTATAAACAGAACAAGCATAATACTATACATAAGCTGTAATGATAACATTTGGCAGCTTAAGTTACGTAAAAATACGTTCAAATAACCACTTACAAAGTCATACTAATTGCTTGTTAATATTTAAGCTCGTATTGAACTGCGCCTAACCGGCACACCCATGCCGAGCCTCGGGCAAATTAACTAGTCACGATTAATAAAACATAATTTCTATTTTATTATTGAACCCGTGGAGGTGAACTACGAAATTGTAAATACGGTAATGAGGTACGTTTTGAACACGCGATTGAATGAAAATGTACACGGAAGTATATTTTAAAGTTGAATGAAAATCACGCATTAGAAGGTACCTTTTGACAAAATAAGCGTAAAAACATAGCTAAATGAAACTCGTGGAAATTATATAAAAATATGTATTCTTTTATCAAACAATAAATACGTACTACACATACAATATAGTAAAATAAGTTATTTAGGCGATCAATTACTTTTGAGGTAAAAATGATATAATCATTCGTGTGTTGAAAGATTACATCAAAAATTAATTATTCATCTTTGTTTTTAGGTATATAAATGTTTATTTAATTCTAAATCGATTTATTTAACACGTAGAAGCCAAAGAAAACTTGACGTTGATAAGATGTAGGTAGCAAGTCGAGTCTGTAATCTGATAAGTGGGTCTATCCCGCTCTAGATGCGATCTAAGGAAATTGGCGGGAAATCCTTCATCCTTTCAATTATAACGTGACCAGTATAATGTTTTTTTTCCATACTATATTGTAAAAATAAATTTATTTGTGAAGGCTTCAGATGCGCAATTTGTTTAAGGCGTAGGTACGTTTAGTACGAAATAATTGAAATAATACCTTTGACATATTAAAAGAGGCTCTAAAATAATAGGTATATATAAGAGTATAAAAAATATTTGACTCGTTGTAACACAATATATATGAAAAAAAAAGCTCTTATCACAATGGAAAATAAGAAAACTCATTTCCAACAACAAGCTGTCAAAATATTTTTCTAACAAAGAAATCGTTCACTGAACTCGTTAAACCAAAATCGATTAAAAGTTCTGACAATAAATTACGACAGTTTCAAACAAAGCCGAAAAAATTATGCTATCACGGGAAAATTATTAAATTTCATTAATGGCCTTTTACCTATATGGCCAAAAAGGAAGTATTTAATATTATATAATTTTCTGGTTCGTTAATCGTTAGTTATTTTCATCACTCAAAGTAAAAATTTAAGGAATTCTTGGTTGCGTGCAATACTCGTGAGAAAGTGTAATTTTCATCAGCTTAGAAAATAAGCTTTAATAGGAATAGGTAACTGAATTATAAAAATTAATGAATTCAATATTGAGTAAAATAGATTATGATATAAAATTATGGTAAGTCTATAAGTAGCATGGAAATTACTACATAATATGCACATATTTCATAGTTATTTTATCGTTTAGGGTCGTTTGTAATCACATATATTATTATTATGTTCATTTCATCAGTTATTGCGATTAATTTTCCAATGCCTCAAAAATGTACTACACTATCGAACAAAATCTTAAGTCCATTTTTAGGCCAATTCATGAACATATCAGCACCACTTAATTTAATCTAACCGCTGAAGAGCATCAGATATGAATTTAAAGGCTATTCATTTGGCTTCCACTTACATAAAACTATGGAGTTAATTTAGCACGACGTTGGCAACATTTTGCTGGCGGCAATCCAAGTAACGACCGTTGTATCAAATGATGACAATCCTTGAAGAACTTATTTATTAGAGCCAAAACAGGAAGCGATACGTGACGAGCCATCTTGGTTGAGGGATTAGAGAGGAGTATCCCTAAAATGTTTCATCTTCTTTAAGTTAACAATGTTTATTTTATGGGATCATCAATTCATAAACAGCTTATTTGCATAAATTAGTATTTGAGTAAGTATTTGATTTTTTTTTGATTTATTTATTAAATAAGTATTAATGTGTAAGAAACAATGCTATATTATCTATACTAATATTATAAAGCTGAAGAGTTTGTTTGTTTGAACGCGCTAATCTCGGGAACTAGTAGTCCGATTTGAAAAATTCTTTCGGTGTTAGATAGCCCATTTATCGAGGAAAGCTATAGGCTACATATCATCTCGCCAAGACCAACAGGAAAGGAGCACTGCGGGTAAAACCGCGGAGCACAGCTAGTATATCATATTATGTAGGCTCTATGTATATAGTTAAATAAACAGTTTTCATCCACAGTGAAGATCTCTTTTTGGGTGTTAGTATGTGTGTCATCGATCTAACGTCACAAAATAAGTTTCAGCTCCTAACTTCAGCTGCATACACATTGGAGTATAGGAGTAGCTTTTTAATGGATAAAGTATTTTTAAAACGAGAATTTTCTGAGTTAAATCGTAACAAACAAACAAAAATACCTCTCTATATGTATTATAATTTATGTTTATAGCCTCATATACATAGTCCGAACGAGTCAAATGCTTATGTAGAGTGGGCTAAAGAGACGGAACTTCATCTTACACAAACACGCAAGGCCCAAGCCGGGGTGTAACCATTTGCCGGTAATGTAAAAGTGGGGTGTGATTAATCAAGGAGGCGGTAATTGCAAATCCATTAGGGTTAGCTTTAATTAACGAAGCGTTAAATTACTATTGCCGCTTTGTAATTGTTTCAAATTTATTTTACCAAATATTGCTGTTTCATATTTTATTCGTAACTTTATATAAAGCTGAGATAAGCTCTGTTTGTATCCGATATCAATATTGACTCGACTCCCTAATCCTTTGTTTAAGTATCTTGCAATCCGACCAAATTCAAAGTACGTTAAGAAATTCGTAACACAAATAAAAGTATTTACCTATTCTATGAAGCGGCGACTTACCTAGCAATTTTTTAAACTTATACCTAATCATTATTATTCTAGTTAAAAGCAACTACACAGTTGCTTTTAACAACACTGTTGAAACAAAACAGAAAAGGCGTTGCTTGGTTGTAAAGGAAGCCAGTCAATATTTTCTGTAGCAGTTTTACAACATAAATAATGCAGCACTGATTTACAGCCAGAACATGCATTTACTAGCATCAAATATATTCTCAATCAGATATGAATTCAAACATTAAAAATTAAAATACAAGTTTAGATCGCCTTCGTGACATAATCCATATTTCTACAAGCAAAGCAATATTATGATACTTTAATAATTAATACTGATGACAACCTTGAATGCTTTCATGCGGAATAAATTACTTTTATTATGTTACAGGTTAGCACACCGTGGTACTATAATCCTTGCAGTCGATTGGAGGTCACGTAGGCACAATGCCTGGAGCGGCCCATTATCACGCACCAATGAAAACAATACAATAATGCAATTACAATGACAATAGATTGGACGCTTTATCATTTAATTAGGGCGATAATTTCTCAATGTGAAAGGGGAATGAGCGCGTATTCTCTTTGTAAAAAGTAGTATGTATAAGTGATCTCAGATCTGTAATTATAATACCTAACTATGAAAATCCTCTATTGTATTAGAAATAAAAACAAACAATACATTTAAAATAAGCAAATGGCGGCCTCTTCGCTAGGTATCGATCTCTACCAGGCAGCACCTATAAGTATAGGAAAGACATAAAACAAATAAACAAACAAAAAAAAACACATATAACATCAAGTGGAAAATAATGTGTTAAAAATACCGAATGACGTCGAAGCTTTTATTACTGTTTTATAGTTTGCATTGATACATAATATTATATCTTGATGAAACATCTATAACTTTATTAATTAAAGAAACGCGTATGGAATTTGAATGCTTTGGCTTTAATTAATGCAGCAATTAATTGAGTTCTGGTCTATATACCTAATTCTATAGTTAAATTGGTCATGAAATAATTTGTCTTCGGTAACACATAGCTTGGCGTATTACTAACACCATGTAGGTAATCTTAAAAGCATGCCCAACCCCTTTTTTAATAATGTGCCTTCTATATTTTCTTGGTAAGAGCACAGATAATATAATACTATACGTAAAAGTTAAGTAGATATTATATTTTACAAAAAAATACTAAATGTAATTAATCTAGATTCTAGACTATATATTATCGGAAAATTCCGCAGAAACAAAACATAACTATTCTGTAAAGTTCCACAACAGCGAACCTTCCAGAAAGATTTACAGAGAAAAATATTTTATAAATTGATAACTTAGATACAATAAGTCCAATGCCAAACAAAACAATACGGTGAAACAATGGCCGAATCTACTTCCGCTGTTGGATTCGCTCCAGAAATCAATTGTGGCCATTCAGTGTTGCTGTAAAATTGTTATTTTATATGACGAGCCGTTGTGCTGAGAGCAGTGTCCTATATTGTGTGGAGTTTCCATAGGTTTTGTGTTATTATTTATCTGTGAGACCTTCGGATCGTTATTTAAAAAAAAATTAAATAAAATTCTTTATTCTTTAAGACACGTACATCAATCATACATACATACATTACATAGTGCTTAATACAGTTTCTTAAAGAAAAAACGTTAAAATACAGGAAATAAAATCATTGGTTCCCGCACTAGGCAATGCCTGTCCTGCGGGACCGTGAATTAGGTTTAAGATCATTTATAGAAGCATATTTCAGTACCTTAATCCAGAAGTAACATACTTTAATAAGTAGATAATCAATTCACAAGCAAAAGAAACAGTACAATGTAGTACGATATTTCTGAAATTCCAAAAATGACAGTTTAAACAATAATCAATTTACTCCAAATAGAAACATGAGTCCTGGAATAACAACAGTACAAACGAAGTTAGCTTAAAACCTTCCATAAGACAAACCTAGTTAGCTTCAATACCGTTAACAATTCAGACTCCACAAATCACCGCAGAACTAAAAATAGACCAACGTAACGTACATATTCATGATTCAGCTCAAACCGCGAATGCATCCCAATGCTGGCCTGGCTTTGAATCATTTTGAGTCCGAAAAAGTGTTCTTTATTGGCAAGCCAATTACAAGACAAATCTATGCAACTGGGGCTAAGAGTGAATATATTTGAAAGGGTAAAACGCGAAATGGAAACGATATAATAGATAAATATGATAAAAGAGAAAACCTACGTGACCCTTGATCTTCTGTAATACATCTCTTAGAATATCTTAACCAACAAAATACAATAACCTTAATATAAAAATATACACACCATATCTCAGGAGATTTGGCTTACTCGATAGGCTTTGGGCTTTCTACCATTTATTTCGCGCCAGAAATTCCTGTAACATTACAATAAGTAGAAAATCTTCCCTTTACGGTAAGGTCAAGCGTGAGCGCTAGAAATACGTACAGTGTACACCGAGGACAATAGCTTCTGAACAAAGCCGTCTCGTATTGTGTACAGGACTTTAGGTTTTTAGAGATTTTCCCAGAATGCATGCAGTTACTCCAGTGTTCAGTTTTGTATGAAATTTCGCGATTCAGGAGATTGTGAAATTGCTTTTGTTTTAGTTTTGCGATGCGTGTAACGAACTACTATGATCCTCTCGTACGTTGCTTAAAACGTTGCATTTAATTTTCTGTTCGCTTTGTCATATAACTTGAACGTGTGAGTTTTTTAAGATAATAAGTGATAGAGAACAGAGAATGATAATGACAAATATTTGATATAAAAATACCTACTTCATTGTTATTTATTAATTTTATTGATAACAAAGTATTGAAATAAAATACTGGAGCATTTGAATTAGTACCATAACTATCGCAAATTGAATACGCTTTTGAAGTTAAAAAAATATTATTTTAAAAGGACCTATTACATGGGAACTGATATTTCCGAAAATCTAAGAATGACTAGAAGTCTAGAAGTACTAAGGTAGACTGAATAGTTTTACAAGGATGTGCCCAATAAATAATTTTACCAATTCAATCTTTATATCTACTTTTTTATATTTCTATTTTATTCTTGGCCTCTTGATTTTTATCCTATTTTTAAAGGAAGCACAGGTTTTATTAAAGTGAAAGCATGAGTGAGCATTTAAATTGAAGAAGCGAAATATTCAGTGAATTCCTGCTATTTAAATTGAAGATCTGACAATTTTTAATATTTCCACCTATGAAAATACATATATTTTCCAGTGAATTTTGTCCTTTCCAGTTACCGTTATATTTTAATGTATATTTAATGACATTTTTTCATGATATAGTTACTCTAGATAATGGGGAAGTCACAATTTATGTTTTTTACGATAGGTATAAAATTATTACATAGTTCAAATAATAGTTATAGTTTTAATTGAAATTTATAAAGTCGCCCTAGACGATAATGCAAGCATGACGTGATTGATTGACATGATTAGCTTTTTTGGTCATTTATGCAGCATGACCACAGAGTACATAATAGTAGCTAAACGCGCATGACACTTCACGTAAACGCATGTCATGCTTGCATTACCGTCTAGAGACTACTTACATATTAGAAAATATAAATCATGAATAAAATAAAAAGTCAATTATTCTCAACCTAGTTATTTGAACAACTTTTATTCAAATAAATTTTAGTCAATATAAAAGTAACCATTAGTTTATCGTCTAGTTTCTTTAGCATTATCAAGTAGTAATGAGAACTAATGTATATTCTAACAGCCATTACTCATTGACCTTTTTCTTTACTAACACGAATCCATACGTCTACAAAACCAGCGCTATGAATCATCTATCTATAAAAAATTATCTATTTCCATCTGTCATTGCATCACGCGTGAACAGCTGAATCGATTTAGCTCGTTCTTATTTGTTTTTCTTATTGTCAGGAGGTTTCCATAAAACAATTAAGAAATGTGAAAAAATGTTTTAAAATACTTACTGACCATCTTAACATTACCGACCATCTCAACATAATGTTATAAGAAAACGAGCGATTTAGCTAATTCTTTTTCGTCATTCTTATTGTCAGGAGGTCTCCATGAATCAATTAAAGAGGATGAAAGAAGGTTTTAAAATACATTAAGATCATCTTAACATTACCGACCATCTCAACATAATGTTATAAGACGTTTGTTGGGTTAGGTCAACATTAATGAAGAAGCAGAAAACTTCTAGCAAAAACTGGTCAATCCATCGATGGAGGGCCCTCAATCGGTTCTATTGTTCGCTCTCCGATACTTTATCTGACAAATTGATATCTGAACGCTTGCTTTTCAAATCGTTTTACAAAACTTTCACAGTTCTTTACTGGATAGAATGGAGTACTTCTGTTTTGTCTGTAACTTTTCTGGAGTCTGTTATTTATTAAAGCTGTTGTTATTCTTAATAAATTCTTGTTCTAAAGAACTCTTTTAGTTTGGGAACCATTGTTTAGTATAGTTTTATGAAAAATACAAATTGCGCCAGTGTTCACAAATTAAACGCATCACTTTATCAAATAAGGAATATAACGATACCTCGATTGAATTCTATGAAATCAAACGAACACTAACAACAGTAAGTACATATTTATTTCAATCAGTTTTAATAAATAAAAAAATAACAACAATCTTCGTTAAAATCTATGAAATTAAAGGATATCTAGAAAACTCTTGCCTTCATAATTGTTAATTATATTCAATCCACTGTTAAACATATTGCTTCTAGCCGCACCTTTCATTCTAATGTCCTCTAAATCGTCACTTATCGGTACATAATATTTGAAATTATCATTTTTTATGGTTTTGTCATCCTTTTTAAACATTTTCTTGATATTTTTGAGTAACTCCTTCACTTTCATAAACGAGGCGTTGTTTTTCTGATTGCTGTCTTCAATGTTCTTTTTATTTATTACACTTTCAATATCAGATATATAGTCATCTATATTTGCTTCCTTTTCTTCTGTTTTCCTATCATGCACAAAAACTTTAAAATTTTCAGCAGATCCTTCGAAAAGATTCACATCATCACTAGGCTTCCTCGATTTATTTTCCGTAGCATCATCTTTGTTATTTGAATTAATAGAATTTTCCTCAACAGTTAACCCAACAGGTTTGCCGTTCGATATAAAATCTATATTCTTTAAATTTATTTCTTTCATATTGATTTTGTTCACCAATAATGCACAAATGAGGATAAAAGTGAGTTTATTAACGACCATATTAAGCGTATAGGTCATTTAGTCTGATCGTATCGTGATTGCAGGCGTGGTAGATCGGAGCATGAAATCGACGTAATGAAATGCATTGTAAAACTCGATAGAGCGGAGAACGCGGATTGCTTAAATTAAAATGGAGATATAAAACGTTTTTTTAATAAACTTTGTTAATTTGTTTAATACATTCGAACCGTCAATCTATTCACCGTCTGATTATAGTGTATACTTTGTAAATATTATGTAATTTCTTAAAAGATTTTTCAGTTTAAGCTAAATTGAATTAGACGAAAGTGGAGGCTACGAACATTGTAATAGATACATCATAGCCTCTACAATTAAAGTAATTTGTCAAAATTTGCGAAACTATACCCACTAATAATAATTTAGTGGTCATAAACCACCAAATCAGCGTGCACCTTCCGCTTTTGCAAATGCATTGTTATTTTGTGACTACAATTTCCAAACATTAGGCGAGCAAATGAAATTTAATTAACTCTCTGAATTTTAGTTGAAAACGCTGACGTCATGATTGCTCCGTTAACTGCCAACTAATGAAGTTTAAACACGCGCAAACTTTGTATTGATTCTACGTAAATCGAAGGTAATGTGGCGATTTAAAGTTTTCATTTGAGTTATGTTTGCGTTCTAATGCAGTTGATTGACCGAGATATTGTGCTGAGACTATGACGTTGTATTTAATTTCACATTTATATGTTAAAAATTAGAGCAACCTTAAAGCCGTTTGTTTTTCGGAATTTGCTTTGGTAAATTTCATGTATAGGTAGACAAGATAATATGTAAAGTTTTGTTGTTTTTTTTACAGGATTTTACACTTTGCCAGGTGACGCAATACACTAGCTAGTATAGAAACATGTTAAAAATACGCCCCTAATCGTGCAGTCTATAATTTTGTTTCCATAAATATTCAACCAAGGCTCAGTACATCAATCATGCATAACCATCAATTTTTACTACATCAAAGCGGCTTCATTAACAAGAGTTACATTTATATTTAATTACAACGATTAATTTAACGAATACAAAATACACAGTGATTGATTGCCTTTCTTGGAAAAATTGCAATCTCGAGAAGTTATTAATGAACATGGAAAATTGGAAAATTTCCATTTTGTATTGAATTTGGACATGGTTTTAATTAAAAGTAAGATGTGATTAATTCCATATTATTCGAAGTTTGACGGAAATTTAGTGTAAAACTGGCCTGTTTCTTTGAAGCTTATCGTTACTTTTCAGGTAAAGTTACACTAATTTTGAAATTAATATTTCAAAGTCTTCAAAACAGCGATGATGTATGATTCATTTTTTTTATTATTTAAAGATTTTTTAAATTCAGTGCCGTTCTTGTACGTATTATGTTGTTATTTTGAATTGATTCATGGCATATATCATTAATTTTAATTAATTTCTTTAAACCAACCCTGAATACGAAATAGAAAAACGGAAGTTTCCACTTATGTTGATTACTATATATGTTAAATAACAAGAAAACAATATCGTGTAAACGTTTACCCTACATAAATAAGTGCATTAACTGTCCGTACCGCACTTAGCGCCACTTTACAGAATTTGAACCAAAGTTGCCATGCAAAATAAACTGGAGCCGATGTCTTGACACAGATTGTCTGTGGTGATTTTACCACACCCCGGACACTCCATACAAAATTATCGTTTTGACAGTCACACTGTAGAGACTGCAAATGTGTGTGTTAACGCTTTATGGTTGGCACATTTTTGACTAGCGTAAAAAAAATTCGCGTTTTTCTGATGAAATACATCCGTAAACAGCACAATATCTAACCATTTTCTACGAAAAACGATAATCACAAATCCAAAATAATAAAATTACTTTAAGTCAATTTGATTAATGTTGTCAATCTTCGTTGCGTATCGTCCCTGTAGAAAAATGTGGACCATTTTTAGACTGATCGTGCGGGGTGAGGTAAGTGTTTAATTTTGGCGGGAGGCGGAGAGTGTCCGTTCTGTAGCGTTTAGCTACTATTATGTATTCTGTGATTTTACATGAGTTTCAATATTAGTGGTTGTTTTCGGTTCATCAAAGTGTGCACTAATCCAGTTATAACATGATTGAATGATTGGTCTGTCGCGTTTATCTGAAACTGGGATAAATAATTGATTTTGTTAGTATTATAAATCCGAAAGTAAATAAGGATGGATGGTTTTAGTTGTTTGATTGTATGTTTATAAATTATTGTAGTTTGATTGTATGTAGAATAAATTATTGTAGAATGAATGTAGAATAAATTATTAGCATGTTCTGTGACAGTGTTATAACACAATCAAGAATATGTGATTTAAAAATCATAAATATCATACAAAGCCAGTCTTCACTTCATTCGTTCCTCGTTACTAATCAATATTTTCTTTCTACTAAAAACAGGACAAGATCCATTTATTTTGCATACAAAACCGAGTCCTCCCATTAAATATGTATTTAATTTGCTCTCCTATAGTAATCGTAAAACAGACCGAATTGCACTGAACCCTTATAAATTCAAAGATTGCGTATTTTTTCCCCAGAGTCGGGTACCATAAGAAATTCATAATGTTTTCGTATTGCAAGAACTTAATTTTGAATAAAACTCTTTCGCGGTATGGAAGAGCTCTCTAGCTGGGAATTAACACTTAAAAGCTAAAGTAAATGAGGTTAAAAAATCTTAGAAACTCTGGATTTATTAAAAATATTCCATTCAATTATGATTTTTGTTTTTATTTAACGTACCTACGTATTTTAGTGTCTATCAAAATTGTATTAAAAAATTCAAAAATGTGATCGTGACCCATGCTATTTTATTTTTGTAAATTGTAACTATAAATAAAATAATGTTTGTAAATTGTATATCAAAGTTTTTCAAATTAATGTAGGTATTCAATTAATTTGCACGTGTTTCACTGCTGCTTAATGTCCTGTGTCTTTTATTCGTGCGTTATCATGTGGTTATCAACAAGTTTTTCTTTAATTAAATTTAAATTTTTCTATTTTCAGGCGCATAATATTTTAACGTGTGAATTTTCGTTCAAAAGTAATATCGTAACAATATATTAAACAATTTTCTCTCCACTTTGCGAGCTCATTTTCACATGTTTGCATTCGATCACCCGACACTCTGGCTATATTTACATTGTTCCAAAATTCAATTATGTGTCAAAGAATGTGTAGAAGTGAACATAAATTTAAATCAAATCTGAATATCCTTTTATGAATTTTCTGATTCTTTTAAAAAACGTTTTAAGTACGACTTTACAAACTAATTTGATATTAATTTTCGAAATATGAATGACAGGATTAAGAATAATGACGCGATTATATAAGGAATCTAAAGTTTTCAAGCAAGTGTTTGTTTTACGATAAATTAATTCCTGAATATATCCGAATGTATTTCCTAATTATGACTTTCTTTGGAATTCTTATGCGATGGCAGTCATGCTTTTATAAATTTAAGTAGTTTTTGAAGACTAGCTAACGTTATATGCTGCTAAATGGTTTAAGTAATGAGCTGTTTCGGCGATTAGCTGCCTAAGATCGATATTTATAAAGAGATCTGGAAAAAAAATGAAGAAAGAAAAGAACCGTATAATTTTTAGACATTCAATTTAATAAAAAGATATATTCTACAAACAGACACTTCAATTTAAATTATTCACAGTCCATTAGACAACGAATTTTTTGTTGATTCTTCTTGATTTTTTTCGCAATCATAAGATTATCCTTATTATTTCTGTTTATATTTTATTTGAATATTATCTGACTTATGATTGCAATGGGTCTTGATTTGATTACCATTGAGTCACCATTTGGTTAGGAACTCTATCTTTGATCTATGAGTGTACATACGGATAGGTAGTATAAATCTATTTATTCAAGGAAAAGTAGTCGAAGAAATCAGTTACGTCGTTATTATGGAAAAATGTTTATTTAGCGTGGGCTGTCCCTTTGTAAGAAACACCAGTACTTGAAAGTAAAAGAAAAACACATAAAGACCGCCTCGCCTTGACAGTCTATTGTTCATTCATTCGTTCTTTCACATGCCATGGCTAATAAGTTTTCTTACAATATGTAACAAAGCGTTGGCTATTGAGGTCTAATACTAAATATAATAATAAAGGAAATCTAGGACATACGCACAATATGCTAGGTTATATTGTGGTTATACAAACATAGTGGAGACAAAAGAAACCTTTAGCAGGCATTTTGACGCCATGTGCAGGGCTGCTGTGATATATAAAACCAATTCTTTTATTTTACCGATTTGAAAAAAAAAGGTTTTATGTTCTACTGTATTGTTTTGGATGTTGCAATGTGTAAATTTTCCTACGTAACAAGGACTGATTTTAAAAGCATGCATTGAAAGAGTCATTGAGAGCCATAATTCGCAATTTAATATGTCATTATGACTTTCTTAATTCAGGTCTACTTGTTAAGGCTTTTTACAACGAAAATAAATGGAAAAAACCGTAGGAAAAGGAAGTTATTAGACATATCTTTACAACTTTAATACTAAGTATGATCAGTATTAACAGTAGTAAATATTTTAACAATAACATAAGTCAAGATTCCTGTAATCAACGCATTCATAATAACAACTAAAATTACACGTAATATTTAATTTAACCATTGAAATTATGCAGTCAAATTTAATCCTAGCAGTAAATACCTAGAACAGAACAATTAATACATAACTATTCTAAGAATTAATAAATTTCCTTAAAACTCTCTCGTGCCAGTCCTACCAAGAAATGTCAGACGCATTGAATGGAAAAATAAGTTTATTACGAAGCGAAACTATGTGAAATAGAAGAAAAACTCCCGGTGTGATGTGAAATAAGATGGGTTATTATGGATTAAGTTTACATAAGAGCATCGTATGAATATTGAATGTCCGTTACTTTCAATAATAAATCATACAATGAGTGCACGAAGAAAACGGGTGAAAAGTTTGCAGAGAGATGCAAATGGTATTGAACATATCTGATATTAAAGGTGAAGATTTTATGGATGGATGTTCTTTTAGATTTTTAGATGTATTTTGTCTGTTGTAAAATTGCAATTTGTTTAACTAGTTGCAGCTATACCTAATAATATACATGACTTCTATATTACGAGCTTTAATTCGTAATTTTTTATTACAAAATGACATCCAAACGTTTTTGCATGAAAACAACCACTTTTTGTTCACCAAATTTGAAATTGGGTCGCTACAACACAATACATATTTTTATAGTTTCTATTCATTGTGACCGCTGCATCGACGAACACACAAACGTGGTACACATAAAAAAACATGAATAAAATCGGTAAAGTCATTCCCATGTAGTAAAAGGATCAGGGGACATACATATTTACAAAATCCTATACTAATATAATAAATGCGAAAGTTTGTGAGGATGGATATGTATGTACCTATGTGTATGTACGTTTGCTACTCTTTCACGTAAGTACTACTGAACCGATTACAATGAAATTTAGCACACATATAGATGGTAACTTGGATTAACACAGAGGATAGGTTTTATCCCGGAAATCCCACGGAAACGGGAACTATGCGGGTTTTTCTTTGAAACGCGGGCGAAGCCGCGGGCAGACCGCAGAAGGCTAGTAATCCAAATAAAGATTAATATGCATGTCGATTTCCCTTTACATGCTTATCAAATTGGATCGTTATTTATAGGTCTAAAAATGCGTACTTTTACGTCAAACCAGGGACAGATACGTGACCTATAGGTATTAAAAGAGACCCATAATTACGAACCGCCGCTATGAATAGACCTCATCAGATGGAATTTTAATGAAGGTTAGATGTCTTGCATTTTAAGCTGAATATTTGTGTGCATTTCATGTTTATATCGAGATTCGAATAGATTTGGATTAAATCAGATGAAATATATACTGATTTTTTAATAAATATGGAGCAAAGTTTACATTCTGTGTAAGCTCAAACTCAAACTACAATATAGTAATTCAAATATAATAATCTAAGTAATTTTACTCTGTAAAAAGAGCGCTGGATGTCTTATTAATTTTTTACGGCAGGAATAAAATTACCATATCACTACATAGTATAAAACAAAGTCGCTTTTTCTGTCCCTAAGTCCCTATGTATGCTTAAATCTATAAAACCAGGCAACGGATTTATGCTTTTAATAGATAGAGGTAGGTTTCAAGAGGAAGGTTTAAGTATATAATTTATTAGGTTTTAGACAAAGCGAGCGAAGCCGCGGACGTAAAGCTAGTATAAAATAATAACTAAATACATATATGCATAAATTTACATGCATTAAAGTTTAGAGGTTGAATAAGTCTATTAGGAGAGTATTAATGCTATTATGCTGTTAAATCCCTGCAAGCGTGGTCTTTCATTACCTAATACTAATTGTAGTTTCGAATTAAACTTTGAGGTGAATGCACTGTGTATTTATCTATAAGTATAATATATAAACTGTGTATACTTTATTATAATATATATATAAAGCTATAATATAAATACTATAAAGCTGAAAAAAATGAACGACGAGTCCGATATGAAATTTTCGTTTAGTGTTATATACTTACAATATAGTATAATAGTAGGTAGTCAATATTTAGTACTTAGTTCAATGGGAAAATATATAACGTTCAGGAATATAGAGCGAGGATCTTAACCGACTTGATAATGAGGTCAACAATCGTATGTATAACCTGGAATGCAATATACTACATATTTGATATACTGTTGTCACTTCCAATCTATACTTATAATAAATCTGTAGAGAGGCCAATTCTGTACATAA
>CAJQZM010038983.1:0-10558 GCA_907164665.1 Colias nastes | reverse complement strand
AATATGACAGTTGCCGAACAGTCACGAATTTTTCTATGCGCATTATCTGTTTGGGAGTACTGTATACTGTTTAACAGGCGTAGTACGGGACGGGTAGAAGGTGATTTTCATGTGATTAAAAATTAAACCTATAGTCTGACCTATAGTAGACTTTTCACTGTCACGATATCGCTATCTATGCGGGTGAAACCGCAAGGCATTGCTAGTTATTCATATATCTGTTTCACTGATCGATTTTCTTTAGGGACAAGTAGATGATGATCAGTCTTGTGTGTCTTGCCAGACCGAGATATTTTTTTTTCTTAGTCTCCACCGGGAATCGAACCAGGACCCCTCGGTTCTACGCACATGCGTCAACCACTGTACCAAGGAGGCGGTCGGTACTATTCAGCAGTACACTAGCAAAAATTATTGACTACGATATTATAATTTCAAACAGATGTCAGAACAAAGCACAGAGGGGTTCAACCTGGATGGTATTCTGAGTGAACTGGGCAGCTTCGGCAAGTACCAGCTGTTGCTGCTCATGCTGCTCGCCTTCAGGGACTCCTTCCTCATGATGTGCAACTTTAACTATGTGTTCACGGCCGCTGATGTGCCATTTCGGTGAGTTTTCGTTTGTTTTATTATAATTGATTGAACTTGTTAATTGATTTAAGTGATTTCTTGGTGTAGTAAAATATGATGGATATGATGGAGTTTTAAGGAGGCAATACGACTTCAATTAAAATTAAGTTTGTGATTGGTATACTGACAAAAAATAAACTATATTAGCCCAAATATTATAAATAAAGGCAAAGGTGAGTGACTGACTAACTGATCTTTTAACGCACGGGCTCCATACACTACACTACTAGACCGATCGGGCTGAAATTCGGCATGCAGATAGCGACTGTGATGTAGGCATCCGTCAAGAAAGGATTTTGATAAATTCTACGCCCAAGAGAAATTCCTGATGAATGATTGTTGTGACCACACAGCTGATGACAGTGACGAATTAAATTATCCTCAAATGACTTGAAATCTTATGATAACAAATGACTCATAAGATTTCGCTTACAGTACAGAAACAAGAAATCTTTTGTTTCATGCTAATATTAGAAATGCGTGAGTCAATTTGAAACATTTCAGTGACCCGCTGAAGGGATTTAAACGTTGATTTAAATAATGTGTTTGAGTAAATTTTCCTGCCTCTTTACAAGATAAATATGCGTGCGTAATCCACGACCTGAAAGTATTTTGTAAAAAGATAAAATAAAACATAGATTTTTTTAAAGAATTATCAAATAAAGTATTCATTTTTATTTGTTTCTGGTATAAAAACAATATTTATAAGTAAAGTATAGCCTCACACAGACGAAAAAACATTAAAGGAAAATTCTAAGTCCATAAAATGGAACATCTAAGTAATTTTACGATTATTTTTCTCCATTACAATATTCAGGTTTAACGTGCGTTAAATTGTAAACTATCTGAATTATGTCATATTGTTTCAAAATGTATGTACAATGCAATTATTGAATTATTATCGTAACACGTGTTATGGGTACTTTCGTTAATTGTTAATTAGTTATTGAAGAATTGCATGTTTAAGTGTTTTTTCATTTTAATATCTTTGTACAAGATCAGGGTCGAAATTTTTATAAATTGACTGTTTTATAATAAAAAAAAGTAGAAGATTCATAAGCATTAAATTTTGCAACTTCAATAGCACCAGAATCTATTCATTTTTTTATTCGTTTACCTACGGGAATTTATACAAATGCTGTTGAAAATGGCGTTAGTAATATTTATATCCAAACTTTAAATATCAAGATTCAAGACTTTTTTATAAATTTTAATGAAATACAATACTACGAAGGATACTATTGCTTAAATGTATAGAAAAGTATAACTTTTACGAAACTTTATGCTAAATATCTATAGAAAAACATAACACACATCTAACTAAACTTTTTGATCGATCTATACGAAAGCACGAATCTTCGAAGGACCACTAGTAAAGATGCAAACATATCGCTTGTGCTGTCAAGTGCGGGTCACTCGCCAGGCTATCTTTGTTTATCTCTCTTTACGATTATGTCGTACTCGTGTTACTTGCATATATTATGTACTAGCTGTTGCCCGCAGCTTCGCCCTAGTGGTCATAATACTTTCATCCCCTATTTTATCCTCTTATTATCCCCCTCCTTCTTTTTAGCTTGATGCCTACATCATAGTGGCTATCTGCATGCCAAATTTCAGCCCGATCGCGATTCGCGACAGAAGATTGGGCTATGCGTTGATAGTCCAGTTAGTCCAGTCACCTTTGTGTTTTATGTACCTATAACTGTCCCACGCGGTTTCACCTGCCGACGAACCCATGATCAAATCTAGTAAGTATTATAGCTGCTCATGTTCTATTCTGATGTATTTAATAATCTATGAAAGTATCAGTAAATTTTCATCCAAAGTTCCGCAGATAGTTTTTGAGCAAATTCGTTACAAACATACAAATCTTTCCTCTTTATAATAATATTGAAGATTTATCTATGTTTAATAAAGAAACACGTGACGTTTACATTCCAAGAGAGAAAACAGTTAATATGCGTTAACAAAAATATTTGATTTTCGCAGAAAGTATGAGTCGATTCATGATTCTTTATAAAAACATTAATGGTTTTATCGAGCGTGGTTTATTGGCGATTTATTCAAAACATTCAATATTATAAAAATAATATGTTCTGCTGATTTTAACACAGTTTAAACAGAAAAAAAATATTTGAAGGCACTTGTTATAAACCTATATACAGGATGTCCCACTGTTGGTATACTGCTCAAAGGAGGTTATAGTTTTGCATACGCTGAGTACGTAAAAAATACTTATAAAATTCCAGACGCAGTTTTTTTTTCAAATAGATGAATTCTTAAAACTCAATATGTACACCCATAACATGCAACCCGCTCAGATTTGCTAGCAGCACGTGACCTATCGTTTAAGATTATGTTTTCATAGACAAAATGCTCACATTAGCGAAGCGGTATATGCCGGCTGCGCGAAGCTAGAGAAGAGAACATGGATTTTCAGGAATAATTTAGCAAACATTTTTTGATGTAATTTTGTTGTTTAAGTATTGGTTTCGTGATCAGTGTATGCAAAACTACAAGTCCCTTCGCGCTTAGTATACCAATAGTGGGACACCCTGTATAATATTAGATGTAAAATTAACTAGATAAAAAAACATCCATTAATAATTACTAAAACTACATTAAACATGTTGTCGAAAGAAAACTAAACAGTTCGCGCCCCGGCATTATCAATGTTACTAATTAAAATTATAATAGCTACTACTTACCTATTTAGCTTATTATTACTATGTTGATAATTTTCAAAATGTAGCTGCCGTATGTGTATCAACAAACACTGCTTTATTACTCCGCCATTGTTCTAAGAGTTGGTATAATTTTGCTTTATACCCCCTCTTAATTAAAATATTTGACCCAACTACCCTCACTTTAAATTACTTTTATTTTGTAATCTCATGTTTAATTGGAATTCAATTTCCCAAGAGGCCCTGCATGTAATCAGAAAATTCGTTACTAATCTAATTCGTAAACTCCAAACGCTTGATGAAGATCGCTCACCCATTATCACTTTGGCTAACTCAGTTTTAAAATTTGTAATTTTATAAAATAAACATTTAAGATAGTAAATTATCAACACAATTATCAACAACAAGCATTTTATTCCAGCTGCATCCAACCCTCCCTCGACAATACAACAGTATCGTGGATAGACTTTCCCACGCGAGATGGCGCCACATGTTACCATGGCAACGGGACCGCTGGCGACACCTCGCGGGTGTTCTGTGAAAATATTGTGTACGAGAACTATAATAGTGTTGTTGCTGAGGTATGTATAGTTTATATGATATTGTGTGGTATTTTTAATGCGTAAATAAGTTAATTTTAGATAGTAGAGTAGAATTTGTTTGGTAAATAATTAGTATCATTGGTGAGGTAGATAATATATAGTATTTCATGAATGTACATAAAATAACTGAATAAAACGTGATGTAAATTCAGATATTTCTTGGAGGTAGAGAAAAATCAATACATAATATAATAAAATTGTAGAAAAGTAGTGTCTGTACAATTGAAATATGTAAAAAAAAATTAGCAGGTGTTATTATTTAATCGTGCCCGAATCCAAAACTATTGTTAAAAAATTTTTTGTCTGTTTGTCTGTTTGTCTGTTTGTCTGTATGTTTGAACACGCTAATCTCAGAAACGGCTTATCCGATTTAGATGCGGTTTTCACAAATATATTGTGGTAAGCTTCATTTAACATTTAGTGTTTATTTCATGTTAATCGGTTAATAAATAAAAAAGCTATGACCATTTAAGTAATCACGGCGAACATTTGCTAAGGCATTATAATAATAATAATCACTCCTTGCCGATTTCGGCTACGGCGACTGCTAATTATTGTCAACACGGCGGGTCAGCCCTTTCATGCGCACGTAAATGGCTGATGTAGCCAATTTTGGCTAAAAATGTGCGGTCACATTTGGGGCACGTCAAAACACCACCGCAATAATTATAATTGATTGCCGCAGGTGGTCGGGCTTTGAGCTCATCGCGTTTGGCGTCTAGCTCTCTGCAACGTATCTCCTCAAAAGCGTTGATGTTTTGCTTAAGAAGGTGTCTCCATTTAGATCGATCATTAGCCAATGCCTCCCATCTGGAGGAATCGATCCCACATTTTTTCATGTTCCGCTTTAGAACATCCTTGTATCGAAGGAGTTGTTCTATTGATTTCAAGTTCTATTGATACACTGTACAGTGTACGATAAAAACACATAAATAAATTTATTACGTAAGTTATACGCTACAGTTGTTCCTTGACAAGTCCAGATTGTCATATCGAAAGTCCCCAAGGGGGGGCGGGGTAAGCTGAGGGTGTAGTAGGGAGGAGTTCAAAGGACCTTTATTTAGATTTTTGCTCAGCCTAAAACCTGCACAAATTGCTAAGTCTAAAACCTGCACAAATTGCATTATAGTTACTTCTAGGTAAATTTTCTACATAAAATTTCCTTTAAATTATGTCGTAGGTATTATATTTTTAACCCCCGACGCAAAAAGAGGGGACGTGTTATGACCGCTATGTGTGTTTGTGTGTCTGTCTGTGCCACCGTAGCCCGCTAACGAGTAATAAGAATTAGATGCGGTATTTGTGAGGGGGAATATTTTCCGACGCTGGTTCTTAGATATAGTTTATCAAAATCTGTTCATCCATTTATTATATATAGGGGTAAAAGTGGGAATGAAAAAAACGAATGTTGTAATTTATACCTAAGTGACAAATCAAATGAAAGTACACGACCTGTCAGAACAATTAGTCAAATTTATCAAAATCGGTTCATCCATTTATTTGATATAGGGGTAAAAATGAGAATTAAAAAATGAATATTATCAAATTTACCCAAGTGACATATCTAATGAAAGGCATGACGTGTAAAGTACAATTAGGTTTATTTTATCAAAATTGGTTCATCCATTTATTGGATATAGGTATAAAAGTGTGAATAAAAAAATGCATTTTGTCAAATATACATAAGTGACATATCAAATGAAAGGGCATGACGTGTGAAGTATTATAATCAGGCATATTTAACATGGGCGTAGCCACGGTGGGGCAGGGTGGGGCGCTTGCCCCACCCTGGCTCTGACCTGGAAGGTACCTACCTAACCAAATCTAAAAAATAAATTATCTAGGTACCGATTACAAAACTTAATATCCGTAAGAAAATTCACACTCGAAAGTCGATCTAATCAAAAAGCTTGCACACGATTGACCACAAACGTAATCCTTTTGTTTCTCGTTTGTGTGTGTGAGTCAAATACCTATGTGCAATTATTTACCTCTAGATTGACTGATTAACAAATTGGCATACGCCCAGCGCCCAAACGGCTGAAGTTGGGACACATTTTTGGATGATGACCATAAAAAAATGCTGGTGGAGCTTCCCTCGTAATATATTAAAGAAAAGTTTTTGGCCGATATCTCAGGAACTATCTACTTTAGGGCATAAGTTATTGAGACTTTTTTTTAGATAGTAAAATTTCGCATCTTTTATACCCTATAAACGTTTTGTTAAACTTACCGTTTAAGATTTTTGGCCTATTTAATGAACCGGTTTTTTTCGTTTTACGTTTAGATTTTTGGCTAATAACTTTTATAGTAATATTGGATTAATCAATAAAATGAATCTATCAATTTTTTAAGAGCTCAACAACTTTTGTTTGAAGCTTTTTTTTTCTAATGCCCACACCTTTTGAGTAATTTAACTTTAATTTTGGATTACCAGGCTTAAAATAGAAAATTTCAAGGTACGAATAGCATATATAATGATAGAAATTCAACAAATTAATTAATAATTATGTGTAATATGTACTTAAAACTTAATACATACCTATTTTATTTCTCATTCCTTATTTTTTTTATTTATTTTATTTATAGTAATGGGCTTTTTAAATATTTTATTTTATTATATTTCGTACAAATCCATAATATTGAGTAATTATTTTACATTCGGATGCAAGAATAAAATAAAAAAACAAAAGGAGAATATTTAAAAAAAGTTATAAATTAATTTTTCGATAAAAAAAAACAAAATTTTCTGAAAAATTTTGCCGTTTCAGAAACGGCGAAAATTCACTTGCATTGCATATCTCTACTTCGTCTTCATTACATCCGTAAAAATACTTTTGGGCTGCCGCGTCACCCGCCGAGCTCCGGCATTTCTACATTACAACTCTAAAAATATGGGCACTAGTACAAAAAAATTGATAAATGCATTTTAGTGATTAATCCAATATTTTAAGAGTTGTTAGCCAAAAACGATGAACCGTTTCATTAAATAGGCCATAAATCGTAAACGGTAAGTTTTACAAAAAAGTTTACAGGGTATAAAAGATGCAAACTTTTACTCTCTACAAAAAAAGTCTAAACAACTTTTGCCCTAAAGTGCATAGTTTCCGAGATATCGGCCAAAAACTTTTTTTTAGGATTGCGAGCGAAGCTTGTGTTTTTATGGTCAGTGATCCTTTACCTAAAATAAAAATGAAATTGGATCGGATATTTAGTACTAGGTTAAATGCTTTATTTACTGGGTTATTTCTACAATTGAAAATGGTTTAATTTTCCATTTACGTAGACATGTTTAGTATATTTCATGATAAAAATAAATTAAAACTATCATTTTATTAATCATATTTTGGTATTTATAGAAAGATAAACTATCAAATATAGGAGCCCCAACCATATTTTTAGGGTTCCAAACCACAAAAGGAAAAAACGGAACGCTGATAGGATCACTTTTTATGTCCGTCCGTCTGTCTGTCAAGACCCCTTTTCTCAGAACGCGTATCATGCTGAAATTGTGAAAAAATCAAACTACTAGCTAACGAAATCAAAAAGATGAAGCCGTTTTTGCTGAAAATTTTCGACATTCGCAAGGGTCGCAACGCAAGGAATCAAAACCTACAAAGTATTTCCAGTGAACCCAGAATCTTGAAATTTTGTATGAAGTAGTCTTATTACAAAATTTTAAGGTTTTTTTGAAATGTCGACATGTGTGAAAATTTGCAACATAAACGGCTGTATCTTTTGAGTGTGTTGGTTTATATGTAAGTTTGATTTTTTCACAGCTTCAAGAGACTTTAGTATTCAATATTAATTTCAGCTTAATACCGCCACGCGTTCCTGAGAAAAAAAGTGTTTTTAGACAGACAGACGGACCTAGAACCTTCGGACAACAAAGTGATTTTATAAGGATTTCGTTTTTTCCTTTTGAGGTTCGAAGCCCGAAAAATTAACCGGGATAAGACCACGTGTATAGTTGCTAGTTACATATTATTTTTTATTGTTGCCCCACCCTGAGCCCATGGCTAGCTACGCCCATGATATTTAATCAAAATCGGTTCATCCATTTATTATAATATTATATAGTGTTAGACGTAACTTTTGATTTAATATTTTTGTGGATGAATAGTTGTCAATGTAGTTGTCATTATTTCATGTCTGAACATGCTTAGTTGTCGAATACTATAAAAAGCCGCTTTCCTTTGACTCGTGGTGCATTCGTACGAATCGTGCCTAGGGGCTCGGACGTTGATTATTATTCGACGTTCGACCCAACTACCCTCACTTTGCTAATAGTGGTTGACTTGCTGCGATTTGTTATCAACTACCTACATCAATTAGGTAGCTGTGTAGAATCGCAGTACATTCTTATTACATTCAAACTAATATTTTTGTTAGACATAACTTTTGATTTAAAATTTTTGTGGATGAATAGTTGTCAATGTAGTTGTCATTATTTCATGTCTGAACATGCTTAGCTGTCGAATACTATAAAAAGCCGCTTTCCTTTGACTCGTGGCGCATTCGTTTTTACGACGTTTGACCCAACTCCCCTCACTTTGTAAATAGTCGTTGGCTAGCTGCGATTTTTTATCAACTACCTGCATCAATTAGGTAGCTGAGTAGAATCGCAGTACATTCTTATTACATTCAAACTAATATTTAACCCGGCCTCGCGTGTAATTTCTCACAATAGGGTTCTTCTTCTTCTTCTCTTAAATAATGGCTCCACAAAACACAATAGGGTTAAAAGTGGGAATTTAAAAAACGAATGTTGTCAAATATACCCAAGTGACATATCAAATGAAAGTGCATAAAGTGTGAAAGTACAATTAGTCATATTTTTATCCAATTCGGTTTATCCATTTATTGGATTATAGCAGTAAAAGTGGGAATGAATAATCGAATGTGGTCAAATAATACACTCAAGCGGCATATCAAATGAAAGGGCATGACGTGTGAATTACAATTAGTGTGGTTTTATCAAAATCGGTTCATCCGTTTATTACATATAGTGCACCTAAGGGGTGATAGTGGAAATAAATAATCCAAATGAAGCATCAAAGGATATGACGTGTACATATAGATTATAGGTACAATTAGACATGGTTTACATCAAAATCGGTTCTGCCATTTACTAGGGGTGAAAGGGAAAAGTTGAAAGTCTGTGAAAGTAGAAGGATATGGGAGCGGGAGGATAGCCATACCCTGGAAATTTTGAACTCTTTTGTACCTAAGTTTTTTAGCTCAGTTTAGAAATAAATTTTACTAACAGTTCTTTTGTGTTATTATTTATTTAATTTATTTTATTTCTTAACTGTAAAATAATCTGCAAGTGCTTATTATTTAATTGTTTATGGTAGTACGTGTTTACTCAATAATTGTGTTTACTATGCAGTCACTATTCCACGCGGACGAAGTCGCGGGCACAGCTAGTAACTAAATAAAACTCATAGTGTATATTTTTTGGTAATAATCTTTAGAAAAATTATATTATTGCTTGAGATATCAATGCACTGGCATAAGTTACATATGCCCTTCATTGACCTGACTGACTGAAGCGGAGAGCAACTGACTGAAAAAACTGTCAGTATATTTCATTAAGTTTTCTTTTATTTGAGATAACTGTACCTACTTATTCACTCGTAATGCATCCGTTTATTTTATCATAGACAAAACCGTGAGCACCCACTTGTTATAAATAATTTTCTCTACACCTTTCCCTTATTGCACGCGCACAATGTTAACAAATCTGACCCTATATTAGCATAAAGTAATGCGTACAATTATCATGTGATGCGGCCATTGTCAAGGTTTGCATGACAGAGCGAATTCTCACAAAGCCACGAGGTTTCAGCGAATGGTCAGTATAATTGGTTTGACACTTTTTTAGTTCAAGTGCAGATAATATTCTGATATTTTAAGCTGAAGAGTTTGTTTGTTTGAACGCGATTATGTCAGGAACCACGGGTCCGATTTGAAAAATGATTTCACTGATAGATAGTCCATTTATCGATGAAGGCTGTAGGCTCTATATCATCACTCTACGACCAATAGGACAGGGGCAATGCGGGTAAAACCGCGGGGCGTAGCCTGTAATACTTATATGTATTATACTAAGTTCAAGTTCAATGGCAAGTGGTTTGGAAAATCGTATAGGTCTATTTTTAGAGCTATTAACAAAATAGAATGGTGTAAAATTGCGTACGTTATTAGGTGATTTTCGTGTTATTGTTGAACTCGTATGTTTTCCTCAGTTGGATAATTCAAAAAATGTTTTCAATTTGTAGCTTATTTGTTTGTTTTTATAAATCCTTCCAACGCTATAAGATAATTAAAATTCGTAGTTTTCTTATTCTAAATACAGTTTAAATTTATATAAGTAAGAATATAACACATAAACAAATTATTTTGATGCCAACTTTGTTTCATATTATGTAGTAGATAAATATTGTAATCTAATGACCATCAATGTTACAACATATTATGCAGTTTAACATAACAGCTGTTGTTATTATTATTTCATGATCACGGTTTATACAAATGATATATTATATAGGTAATATATTTTAGATTATTTACGTCACACTTTTATATTAAAATTCAAAGATTATGTGTGAAGAGTTTTAGGAAGGACTTTTATCGTTTTTA
>CAJQZM010038981.1:0-34257 GCA_907164665.1 Colias nastes | reverse complement strand
GAGATTAGCGTGCACGAACATACAGACAAACAGACAAACAGACAAACAGACAAAAAATTTTTTAACTACAGTTTTGGGTTCTGGATCGATTTAATAATAACACCTGCTAAGTTTTTTTTTAATATTTTCATTGTACAGACATCACTTTTCTACGATTTTATTATATGTATTGATTGATGATTTATGGGAGTTCACTGCACCAGCTGCAGCGCTCCTGAGGACGAGCCGCCTCTGATTGGTTTTAATTGAAAAATTTTTAAATGATAAGTTTATTAAGTAATAATTTATTTATTAGATTAATTACACATTGTTACATTGATTGTTCTAAATTGATAAGTAATAAGCAAAATATTTACAAAGTTTCGCCTCTATAGCGGTGAGTCGATGACATCGCTTAATCTATGACTCACAAGCCGCCCCGCGCCGCCGCGCTTGCAGCACAGATTTTGTTCGTGGTGTCTCCTCTATACGTAGTAATAATAGCTCAATGGTTGTGTGTAGTATTTTGCATGTGGTATGTGGTATGTCACGTGCCGTATTGCAAGTGGTATATCGCGTGTCATATTTTGAGTGGCATGCCATATTGCGTGTGTTATGTAGCGTGTCATATAGCGTGTTACGTGTATTGTGTCGCGTTTCATAGCGCATAGTATGTGATGTGTTCTGTATCATATTGCGAGTAATGTGTAGCGTATTGCATGTGATGTGTCGCGTGTTACGTGAAGCTTGTTGCGAGCTATGTGTTGCGTACTTTTTGTTGCTTATTGCGTGTGTGTGTGCGTGTCACGTGTATCTCCGTGCACTCACCGGGTTTATGCCGAGTATGTTGCGTACTGTTTGTGTAGCGTATTATATTATGTATGGTGTGTCATGTGTTATATTGCGAGCTATGTATAATTTATTGCGTTTGATGTGTCGCATCCATACTAATATTATAAATGCGAAAGTAACTCTGTCTGTTACTCAATCACGCCTTAACTACTGAACCAATTTTCATGAAATTTGGTATGGAGATATTTTGATACCCGAGAAAGGACATAGGCTACTTTTTATCCCGGGAAAATGACGCAATCCCGGAAATCCCACGGGAACGGGAACTATGCGGGTTTTTCTTGGACTGCGCGGACGAAGCCGCGGGCGGAAACCTAGTATCTTATAGATTGTTATGAACTCTACGTGGCGCGTGTCACACCGCAGCACTCACCGGGATCATCCCAAAGTCGATGAGATCCCTCGCCTGCACGCGCCGCAGCCACCTGTCCGCCTCCTTGCCCTCCCCCCCCTGGTCTAACGGCGACCTGTCAGCCGCCGCGGCCGCAGCAGCAGCCCGTCTCCCCGCCCGCGGGTCCCACGCCCCAAACCCCAGGCACCGCTCGTTGGAGCGGCGCCGCACGAGCCGGTCGAGCCCGTTGTACGCGCCGCTCGCCACGAACAGGATGTCGGTGGTGTCCACTTGTACCGCGTCGCCGCGCAACTTGCGCGAGTTGCGCTCGGGGACGGACACCACGCAGCCTTCGAGCATCTTCAGCATGCCCTGCTGCACGCCCTCGCCTGCACGCATACACATATTTTAGTATTTGAGTAGTTTTATTGTATGGAATTTCTTGCCGATTCTTCTCCATAGATACTGCTTTCCGAATCGGTGGTAAATGTTAAAAATATGTATTGACGTTTCAAAAGTGCTTCTCGAAGAAGTCTAATTGAATAAATAAATGTTTCAGTTTAAATTCATATGGGCCGTAGTTTTAAGTTATATTGAGACCTTTAACTGTTACTACATTTGTTGCCTAAAAAATATTTATACTAAACTAAATATATTTAGTTTTAACGACTTCACCTACAACCTTAGAGTCTCATTCGTACTCACATACGTACACACACGCACACGCACGCATAAATACAAACACACATACTATCAAAATGACAGTTATTAATAAATTCAAACACAATTTATTAATTCACAATTTCTGTAAAATTCACTTATTTGCAAATCTTTTCCTAAAATATATTCGTTTCTTTTAAGCTTCCCTTCAATTCGCTTCTTTACAAAAAATTTGTTTTAATTTATTTTAAATCTAACTTAATATATAACTAACCTCCAACATCTCTGAGCTGATGTATACCGGGCACTGCGCCTATTTTGTCCACTTCGTCCAAAAATACAATCCCCGTTTGCGCGCGTTCCACACTGAAAGTATTAATAATTGTATATTTAAAATTTAGTCTTCTCAGTCATTTGGATCAATTTAATTGTATTTTCTATTGAAATTTTCAATAATAATAAACCAATAAAAAAAGAAAACAATCAGAAAATACAATTTAATTCGTCGCAAGCCTTCGTCCAAGTGTAATTTTAGACATTTTAGTAGAAAATTACACAGCACAAATTATAAATTATTTGTGCCACGGAAACATGAAGATGGTTGACACAGGGAAACGGTCGAAACGGGGAGCCGGTTAATAACACAGCACAAATTATGAATTATTCGTGTCGTAAAGGGAGACGTAGCACAGGGAAACATCGACATAGGAAGACGGTTAATACAGGGAGACGGTCAACACGGGGAGACGGTTAACACAGGGAGAAGATCAACACGGGGAGACGGTTAACACAGGGAGACGATCGACATGGGGAGACGGTTAACACAGGGAGACGGTCGAAACGGGGAGACCATTTACACAGACAGACTCACTTGAAATTAGCATCTTGCAGCAGCTTAGCAATAACGCTCTCAATGTCCTCGCCGACATATCCCGCCTGCGTGAGAGTGGTGCAGTCGCAGATCGCGAACGGCACGTCCAGGCATGCTGCTATCGTTTGTGCTAGTAGCGTTTTACCTGCACACAAATATAAGGATATTTTTTTTGTTAGTTGTGAAGATTGTTTAAAAAAAACCAGCTGCTGTGTGTATTTTTTCTCATTGGTTCATGTTTTACATGATTGTAAATGTTTTATAATTATTGAAAATGAATGATAAACTGTTAGCCACAGTTTCTGTGCAGAATGATCTATAGTTAAAAATAATAATAAACTTTGTTACTCTACACTACTAGCGTTGCTTGCCAACAAAGAAACATATTACAAAAAGCAGCCAGTTCTTAGATTTAAAAAAATTTACACGTACAATTAAAAAAAAAAACAATCCAATGAAAACCAAAGCTTATTTAAATGTCTACAATAGAAAAATATTTATAACAAAAAAAAATCGCACTTTAGTTGGTTGTTTATGTGTTGTTTTTTGTGTTGTTTATATATTGTTTAGCACAAGTTCCAACTCACCACTCCCCGTGGGTCCCAATAACAGCACATTACTCTTGTCCAGCCGCAGCTCGTTGGTGTGCCGCTCGAGTATCTCGCCGCTGGGAGTGCCGCTTGCTGTGGTCTGGCTGAGGTGCAGGAGGTCTGGAAGTGACAGACAGATAACTATATAAAGTTAAATATAGCTATGGACTATCGTTTAAATCATTATTTATGTCGCAGTCAAAAACGTTTTGTCCGACGCCCTTAGTTATTAGTTTTGACTGCTTTTGCACAGAAGGAAATTGGGAGTCAAATGTAATATACTACATATTATATCTTCAAATGTAATATTTAGTATGAATTAGCTACGGTCTAAACTATAAAGGATATATATTTTATACACAGTACACTTGTAGTAAGTTTCCGAGTGACACAGATAATGAATTTCTGAATAATAATCTAAACTTTAAAATTTAAAAATATATCTCAATTTCGTTGACTAGCATCTCTTATGTGTCATGTCCTATAGTTTAAAAAAAAATGTGGAACATATTTTATATACGGAGGACCTATATTAAGCTTATATTTCATCACTAGATTTCTGCCCGCGGCTTCGCCCGCGTTTTCAAAGGAAAATCCGCATAGTTCCCGTTCCCGTGGAATTTCCGTGATAAAACCTATCCTATGTGTTAATCCAAGTTACTCTATATGTGTGCTAAAATTCATTGTAATCGGTTCAGTAGTATTTGCGTGAAAGAGTAACAAACACACACACACATCCTCACAAACTTTCGCATTTATAATATTAGTAGGAAGTAAGAAGGATTACGATATATTTTCTCGTAGCAAATCGACAATATTTTGTTTTTTCACTAACCTTTATGCGCCTGATGCAGCGGATGGTGTGTGTCGGTCGCCGAGTTGCTAGTGACATTGTTGTAGATCCTCTTGTAGTGATTGTACACGGCTACAGAGAGCACCTTCTTTGCGAACTCCTGCCCCACCACGTGCTTGTTGAGGTATTCGAATATCTTCTTGGGCGGGGGCGGCGGTTTTCTGCAATTAATAGGGAAAACATTGTCTAAGTTACCTATTCTGTTAAAAAACAATTAAGATTAAGAAAATTTTAATTTTAAGATCGATCTCGCAGAATCGAATTCAAAAAATTGCATCATTATTTCAATCGAACAACACATTACCATATAAAACAAAGAAATATTACTTATCTAATAAAGACTAGAATATATTAGGTAAACAATAATATTTTCTCAATCGTACGATCCTACGTAAAACATGCGCAGACGCTAGTAACCGATAGATAACATTCTGATAGATAAGAGAGAAAACAATGTCTTCGATAAACGAGTTAAATATGCATATTAATTGAAATAATCTTTATATCTAATATTGCAACATGTTTCAAAACAATTTTTATCATTTTAAATTAACAAACAATATCAATCTTGATTTATTTACTAGCACAAAGTGGTAAGAGGTTTCGCGATGTTTCCTACCGAAATTGACAAACTTCCTATTTTAGAGCGGCCGTACACGGGCGGCTCGAGCAGTTAACGGCTGAGCCACGTACACGGACTGCTCGAGCGGTCGGTCGTTGACTGCTCGAGCTGTCGCTACAAACCATGCAGTTAACGGCTTGAAGAGGTCGCGACTGCTCGAGCAGTCCGTGTATGGCAGTGAATGAATGTCCACAGTTCGCCGCGCGGTCGCGGCTTCAAGCCGTCGGTCTTAACTGCTTGAAGCCGTCCGTGTACGGCCGCCCTTATTCAGCACGTTAGATGATAGGTATTATTATTGATAACACATATACACTTTAAAACATGCTTTGTCGAAACCCAAACCTTTTAGTTTCATAGTTTCTCAGTAAAAATTAAAAGTGCATACATCGTGGTATTTATTACATTTTTTTTCGGGTCATTCGCTTTAGCTAAGTCATTAGTCATTGCTTGACTACAACTAGGTATAACATTTTTCTACACAAGATTATCACGGCTTACACTCACACACAATCATCTCACTGTACAATGACATTGTACTGCGATACTAGCAATTATCACTTTCATAGGTCAACGAAACTCGCGATACGAAGTTCACTTTTATACACTCCATATCCTAACTAATATTATAAATGCGAAAGTAACTCTGTGTATCTCTCTCTTCTTAACGTCTAAATCACTGAACCATTGAGGGTGAAATCTGGTTCAAAGATAGTTTCAGAGCCGACAAAAGGACATAGGATAGTTTTAATCCTGGCAATCCTACAGAAACGGGAACTACCTATAACAAGTCTTTCGTTCTTCTGAACGTGCCATAGAATAAAGAAATTTAGTAGATAATTACTACGCAAACAAAAGGTAAGAAATCTACAAATCATAAAAATCATTTCAACAAATTGTCACTACACTTTCTATCACTATTTAAAATGTAGATTAAACTTCACTCGATGCAAAACGATTACCAAAATTTAGGTTAAGCGAAAATGTTTGTGAAAATGGCCAAATTGTACGAGCGCATTCACCATCTATTATGTTCAAAAGTGGTATTTTTTTTTCATTTCACCGAAACGCTTTTCTAATATGTATTGTCTATTTGGACAATAGTCCTTTATACTGTACGAGGAACACTCATTATGCAAGACAATGGAGTTATGTTGAGGAAATTGACACGCTCGGAGCGGAATCGAAACGAAGCTTCGTGTTTGTGTAGAACACTAATCTAGTAAGAATAGACGATTGAGATATACCTATCTTTGAGGCTGCAACATTGGTGTAAGAAGCTGTAGTTGGAATCTCTTTTCGAAAACGAACTTTTTATTTATGAATTTTGTTAAATACTTTGAAGTACATAATATATGTAGTATAACAACAATTTCGACTGTACATATGCTTTTTTAGTTCATCTTCGAAAAGGATGACATGCTCGTAAAGTAAATCGATAAACTACAAAATAGTGTTATGCAGAAGATACACAATTTATAAACGACGTAATAAACAAAATGCACATAATAAATTACACACTTATGAGTTATGACTAATACAAAACGTGTTTCTATTAAACACTGCACGTGTCAAAAATTTGGCAATGAATGAGGCTAAGTTTGATTGAGCAATATTTTAATATCAATGAAATTAAATTCATTTTTAGATGGCATTTAAATCCTATCCTACTAATATTATAAATGCGAAAGTTTGTGAGGTTATGTGTATGTGTGTGTTTGTTAATCTTTCACGCAAATACTACTGAACCGATTACAATGAAATTTAGCACACCTATAGAGGGTAACCTGGATTAACACATAGGATAGGTTTTATCCCGAAAATCACACGGGAACGGGAACTATGCGGGATTTTCTTTGAAAAGGCGGGCGAAGCCGCGGGCGGGAAGCTAGTACATATGTATTATATAAATAAATTATATTCTGTTGAGACAATTTTGAAGTAAATTGATTTTATAACATCGGCAAGGTTATTGAAGATATGACAAATGATAGTTCATTCACTCTATTATCGTGTATGTACGTGAAATTTTCATTATATAGTGTGTGATAAATGACCCTTAGTAAAAACCTGTCGAATCAAAAAACTAATATATTATGTATACAGTGTGGAAATTTTCGATGGGCCCTGGAGGGAAAATACTGGAAATATTGAAGATAGCAAATTTTGCTGAAAGGAAACATGCCTTTATTTTTAAAAAGAAATAGAACTGCATTCAAATTCGACAATTCACTTGCTTCGACCGGGAATCGAACTAACTAGCTAAAAATTAAAAATATCTATAAAATGAAAAAATATTTGAAGACGTCTGATTCCAAAAATATTAAATAATGATTCCCTTTGGAATTATGTATATTAATGCTGTAATATTGTGACTCGTATCTTGTTACAATATTTTGAAATTCGACAAGAATATTCATTTGCACTCAAGAGTCATCGTTTTCCGAAAAAATCTATTCGAACCATATCTACTCTTTTTTTTTTTTTTTTTTTTTTTATGTCAGAGCAAGCAAAGGAGCAGATGGGCCACCTGATGTTAAGTGGTCACCACCGCCCATAAACACTTGTAACACTAGAAGTGTTACAGGTGCTTTGCCGGCCTTTTAAGGACAAATAAGCTCTTTTCTTGAAGGCCCCAATGTCGTAGTTGTTCGGGAACACCGCAGGTGGCAAATCGTTCCACAGTTTCACCGTACGCGGAAGGAAGTTGCGGGTGAAGCGGACAGTGGTGGAGCGCCAACCATCCAGATGGTGCGGATGGAACTGGTTTTTACGGCGTGTGGTCCGGTGGTGGAACTGTGCGGCTGGTAAAAGGTGGAACAATTCCTCAGAGCACTCCCCATAGTAGATTCTGTACAGTATACAGAGAGACGCAACGTCTCTTCGCACTGACAGTGGATCGAGCCTATCGGAAAGCCTACGGTCATCGACAATTCGAGCTGCTCGACGTTGGATGCGGTCAAGAGGAAGGAGTTGATACTGTGGGGCTCCGGCCCAGAGATGAGAACAGTACTCCATATGCGGTCGCACCTGAGCCTTGTACAGCTGAAGTCGGTGGGCCGGCTTGAAGTACTATCTCGATCTACTGAGCACACCAAGTTTTTTCGAGGCTAATTTAGCCTTCGCTTCCAAATGACTGCGGAATTGAACGTCACTCGAGATTTCAACTCCGAGGATTCCGATTTTCGGCGATATACTAAGGGGAGTACTCTTAAACCGAGGTTCTACGACATTACATTACATTTTACTCAGTGCATTACTCCAATTAATGTATGTTTGCTTATAGATAACAATATGAAACTACAATTATTTTTAACCAGATATTGACAAAACATTTAAAAATACATTTAATCAATGACAAAAGACAACACGAATGCAATTATCCGATAGATTATTAACTTAGCATAAGAGTAATGATCTCATTAATCATAGTTTTTAATTAAACAATCTCATACACAAAATATAAAAACTAATTGCTTATATGATTGTGAAATAAGTTGTTTGTTAGTCTTTCACACAAAAAGTGCTGTGTATTCAAATTGATAATAATCTCGATTAAATGTAGGTTTATATGCCATTATAAATTATGTAAAACACAGAGGCGTGTAATGATACTACAAAGAAGATTGTTATTAAAAAAATACGAATATTTTATTTCTATTCTACTAATATCATTAAAGTTTAATTCCAACAGTATGCAGACGTGGTATTAAGTTACTAGCTGTGCCCCGCGGTTTCACCCGCGTGGCTCCGCTCCTGTTGTTCCTAGCGTGATGAATGAATGATGAATATATAGCCTTATTATTATCGATCTTATTATTCGATTCGATCTTATTATTATCGAGTAAGGCCTTACTCGATAAATGGGCTATCTACCACCGAAAGAATTATTCAAATCGGACCAGTAGGTAGTTCCTGAGATTAGCGCGTTCAAACAAACGAACAAACTTTTCAGCTTTATAATATTAGTATAGAAGTTAGTATAGTATAGATTGATTAGTAGTCTAGTATCTTATGTAGGCAATACACTAATTTCGTAAACCATTTTATATAACGTCCTTCCGAAATCCATTACATACAATGCGAATTGAAATTCGTTCCCAAATTTATTCAGCAGGAAAATGAAATGTGTTACACGCGTCTTATTTACATTATTCAACATCAAAAACCGAATTGTGTCAGAATACATTTCTTTACGCAACCGAAATAAAAGATATTTATATACTTATTTATTCTTAATTTTCTACCTTCTTCAAAATTAATTGATTTGCTCTTTTTGCAAGGTTGAATGATTTTGTAGCCCTTTTTCGAAATGAAATCTTCTTCCACGGAAATAATGAAATTTTGTCTATTATAAAAACCTTAGTAGTTAGCCTATGTTTTATTCTGGGTCTTCAGCTATTTATACATACCTATAAATTATACCAAATTTCATTATAATCGGTCACTAGTATTTGCGTGAAAAAGTAACAAACATCCATCTACCTATCCTCCTTTTCGCATTTATAATATTATAGTAGGATTAGTAGGATTGTCACGACACTTACCTATAGAACCCGGACTTGTTCTCAGCGTTGTCCTTGATGCTCTTCTTGGTGTCCACCTCGCTGAGCACCACGAAGAAGTGGTGACACTTGTCGCACTTGACGAACCGCGTCGAGCTGACGAACGTCTCGACGTGCGTGCACGGGTCGCCGCATTTCGGGCACGTTAGCACACCACTGCCCGACTTCTTGCCTCCTGAGGAGCCTGGAAGGTTGGTTTTATGTACATTGTAGTTTGCTGAATGCTAATCTATACTTAATATTATAAAGCTGAAGAGTTTGTTTGTTTTTTTGAACGCGCTAATCTCAGGACTGTCCGATTTGAAAAAATATTTCGGTGTTAGATAGCCCATTCATCGAGGAAGGCTATAAGCTATATATCATCACGATAAGACCAACAGGAGCGGAGCCACACGGGTGAAACCGCGGAGCGCAGCTAGTTTATGCTATAGGTATAGGTAATTCAGCTGGTGGTTCGGTAGATAGTAAGTGAATTGAACCGCTCGTAAAGAGGGGTATGACCTCTGCAAATAGGTCGGAATATGGCAGGAGTAAATGGGCATTAAATATGGCAAGGTTCGTTGAGTTGGAATAGATACAGCTGGAGTATGAAGAAATGTTGTTTGAGAAAATGCAGCGCATTAGAAATTAATTACGCTAATTCTGAAGCGGTAGTGCCTATCCAATATTTGGAATGGGTACATAACAATGTGTGATATAACTGAACAATTTTTAATTGCGTGAGGTATATGATGAGTGAGATATTTCGAAAACCGATTCAAATTAGATACAATTATTTCAAGTGTAATTATTTTAATCAGTCAAACATAATCACAATGTTATAACAAACGAAGTAACTTTCTTTGCTCTTATTACACAATCTAATATAAATCCCTTTTATACGTGATTGCGATACATCGCACATGTCAGATAATGTTTCTGTATCATTAAACATTGTTTAACTTTCACCCATTCTCTGTATTTCTAATAGTTAAATAAACAATTTTGAAACTAAATCAAACAAAGACAACTAAACTTTCTTGATTATACTATGTAGAAAGGAAATAGGAGTGCCTTTACTAAGTGAGGAAAATGGTACTTGCATTATGCAATGTTCTAGTTCCCTTGCGGTTTCTCCGTGTCACAAATTACTCCCGATCATTACATTTAAGTACCCCAGTAATAACTCCTCAATTTACATTTCGTACATCACAAGAATGTCACTGAGCAGCGATATCTTTGAGATTATGATGTTCGGAATATTTATTACTTAATTGCATGGTTGCTAATGATAGTGCCCTTACAGCAGACCATAATCTTCGTCTGTCTGGTACGAGTTAATCACGTCGACGTGTCGGGGAAGAATACCACCTGTCCGTAAAGTTCATGAGCCGTTAAAGGTAATGTGGAATGATTCGAAATATATGTGAAGTCAGTGTGTTATCTGTAGAATCAAGTCTTTATTCATCCAATGAAATCGTTGAAAACTTGACAGTTCTCTGGAGCTTCTGTTTTTCTTACTAATTGGATATCGTTTTGTTTGAGTTTCACTTTCTTTTGTACTGTGCAGTACCAGTGATCTGTTCGTCTATTTAAATATCACGAAGTTCTCTCTCGATTTAAAATCGTATTAGGGTTGCATCTTTTACTGAATCAGATACAGAACAAAAATGAAAGAAACAAGGGAAGTACGGTGTGATAAAACTATATGGCAAATGCGATTAGATCTAGAAGTGGAATTGTAGATAGCAATAGTAAATTCAGTTAGCTTATTGCTCTTATCATCTATTTGATTTGTCTGTACAATTCCGTACTGATTGTTCGCCAAAACTATTTCCTCTCTAGTACTGCCACCTCGGTGTCGTTCACCTCTCGCCCATTTGTTTATCAATTCTTTATTCTATTATTTACATTCGGGTCACATATAATTGTTATATTTACGTTAGGCCTTTTATCTACAATGTTGCTGCCGGGTGTGATAACAGATAGTACTAAAAATAATACTACATTATTATCATGAACAACTAAAAGGTGAGGAATATTCCGCTTTGTTTCAACAGAAGTAATGACAAATAACGTGAAAGTTTAAGTTTGTCCAGAACCAAAGTTATGCCTTGATTACTTGATGGATATAAAATTATACCTATAGATACAATACATCATGACCAAACAAATTATTCATTCGTATAGGCACCCGAGCAAAACCTATTTCACATTTTTTAAGGTTTTAACAATAAAGGAGAATCCAATCATCATCAAGTTTTTTGTAACAATTCGAAAAAGGTTCGGAGCGAGAGAATCTTATTTTCTTTTATATTATTGCAAACCCTCTACCAAAAGCTGTTCACATTCCTTTTTATCTTCTATTTAATCCTTTCCCAATCTTCCATTTACATCATAAATCATCTCAACACACTCTATCTCGAAAACTTAACAACCAGACAGTTACTTTAACATTCGGCAGATTACGATAGATTAGTATGGATATACGCTATTTCGTTCTTTAATAGCTAGCAGCATTAAGTCTGCACTGACTCTAAATCACTAGATGTATATAATGTATATTTAGTTTGTCCACCGATTAACATTAACCTTGTTACGGATGTCGTAACGACTTCTGAGCAAGGCGTTTGACCCGCTTGGGTTTTTTCTAAGTCGAGTTCGTAACCTTGCTGTTTGAAATGGTGGTAGTGAGGTTAAACGTGAATGCATATCTTTATATGTTTGAAGGAAGGCCACAGTTAACGCTGCAGCCGAAACAGATTTTCGTTTTCGAAATAAATATATTTAGTATGTGCTTGTCCAGATTGTAAGCTGTGTGCCAAACTGCTTCATTTAAATCTATTTTGGCGGCTATTTCTACGTGATTGTGTAAGAAACCACCATAATCTTTACATTTTTGTCTGGGTTCAAACGAGATAAAAATATTTAAATAATCCGTTTTCTAGGCTGATGATCAAACCAGGTGCAGGGGTACAGAAATGGAGGGATGAAGATTTTTTCAAAAAAATCGAACGAGATATTATTTCCTCCTTCTTAGTATAAATTATTAGGTCCTGTGACCTGTCCATTCCTCACTCCAATGCTACTTTTACAACTAAATTTGCCAAGTTTAAGCGTTATTGTCTGTATTTTATTACGCAATCATATACCTCCAACTATATTCAACGACATCTTCTTTCGACTGGTACCTGTAGTTTTAAAGAACGTAACCACGCTCGATGCAAAGTGTGCGAAACGTCGGGATGATAAAATAATTAATAAATCGCGTTTAAAATCCATTAAAGTCTATAATTTCTAGACTTAAAGTTCCATAATTTTTGTTGGAAACAAAAAGGCAATCTCACCTGTGCTAGACGCATCTTTCCCCGAGTGCGGAGGGCCGGGCGGCTGCTCCGTGGGGCTCTTGCATAGCACCGTGCTCGTGCTGAGCGCGCGCGCGCCGGACCGCCGCAGGCCGCGGCATGTTTGCGCAGGACCTGGTGAAAACAGAACTGCTGTTATTGCATGTTTGATTTATAAGTAGGGGATTGCCCCGGCGTGACTTGGATACAAAAATATTTAACTTATGTGTAGGGTTATGTAAGTGAAATATTTTTTTTAAGATTACCACAAATCACAAAGTTAAAAACTTTACTTCTTTTTACTATTGGTATTTAAGTACCTATAGGTATAATACACCTAGAAATTATACCATATATGTAGTTGAAATAATTGTTTAAAAAATATAACGCAGACTTTTTGTCAATGACGTATGTAATAAGATTACGTTTATAACTTTGGAAAAATCGACATATATAATATTTAAAATCTTATTACTACAATATTTTCAATTGAACAGTTATGTGTACATAAAATTATGTAGATCATAACAATGTCGCGAGTTGCGTAGGTACCTACGTCAAATACACGTTAGATAATGTTTACTTTAATTGTTAAGTAGATAACGTAACGTTGGTAATTTCTTCCGGATCAACAATAAAAACAGTGTAAGTTACCTACTACCTATATTATTATACTATACTTTCCCTGTCATCTAACCGTTATGGTTGTAAACAGAACAGACAGACAATTTTATTTATATACGTTAATTAATATAGTGCCAAATGGCGTGTAAACATTTAAATAAATATATGTTTATTATTCATAAAGCGTATAAGAGATTACCAATATATTTTATTACTTAGCATAACCCGATGTGTCCTAGAATACACTATTATAAATTTATAATTAATTTGAATGCACTAAAAGTTATGGAAATGATAATACCTTTTAAGCGAATTGCGTTTCAAGGTCACTTGCGCAATCGCATTTCATATGTTAGTGAATAATTATACAATAATAGGTACTTAAAATAATTTTCGTGATTATAAAGATGTTATGAAACCGCCTTTCAAATTTCGACAAAATGATGACGAATTAGTATTTTAACAATATAAACCACTTCTTATTTACACTTTTATTCACTTGTACTTAGATGTAGACATTTTTTTCGCTTACAATTTAAATACAACATCAATTGTTATAAGTTTTTTATATTTTTTTATTAGTATCCAATACGACTTATACGTAAGTAGGAATATTTAATACTTTTACAGCAATAATCCTGATCTATAAAAAAATACCTACAAACCTCCAACGGATATGAATAAAAAAGCCAAGGCACAAAATATTTCATACTTTCCTTCATTTCTTTCTTTCCAAATAAAAAACAAGTTAAACATTGTAAATTTCTCGTTAAACAAACAAATATATAACCGTATGATGCACATGCAATGTTTAGTATTCAAAAAGAATAAAGTTCGCAGCTCGTAACTTTGGTGAAAACAAAACAAAAAAACAATAACACACAAGATATAATCAGACACTTTCTCCGCTTAAATTTTATATCCATTTCAAAGTGCTGAAATTTAAGATTAATTAATTTCATCTTAATCTTATAATTGCATTTAAAAATCAAACAATAGCAAAACGTAATTTAATTATCGCACTTGGAATAAGTCTCGTTGAATAAATTGAGATTTTTTATTTAGTTGTGATAAATTAAATTTAATTTAAAATTAATCTGATTTTCATGGTGTGGCATAATCTCTCTGGGCTGGTGCCCCGTTTTACCAACTCCTTCCACTTGATCGCGTACAACGTAGAGCAGTTAGAATGATTGGCGACCCAAGACTTAGCGATCGGCTTGACCCTCTTGCTTTGCGAAGGGACATTGCCTCGCTGTGTGTCTTCTATCGCATATACCATGGGGAGTGTTCAAATGAGCTATTCGAGCTCATACCTGCTGCGGAATTCCATCACCGCACCGCCCGCCATAAAGCCAACTTCCATGCACATCATTTGGACCGCTGGCGAACGAGTACCGTACGCTTCTCGTGATACTTTTTTCCACGTACCACCACCCTGTGGAACAGTCTACCAAGTTCGGTATTCCCGCACATGTATGACATGGACTTATTTAAAAAGAGAGCCTACACCCACCTTCGAAAGTCGGTAACAGCCTCACAAAGGTAACTTTGTGAGTGCTCATGGGCGGTGGTGATCACCTCACTAGGTGACCCACCTGCTCCGTTACCCGCTCTATTATAAAAAAAAAAAAAAAAAATAATAATATTACCTAGCTAGCCTAGCTAACTGTCTTAATGAACTGTTCTAAGCGTAATGTGTTTATTATGATATCACATACTTTTTAGCTCCAGTCAAATCTTCATAACCAAGACTATCACTGAGACTAGACCATAAGATCTCAAAAAGGTCACAGTGCGCAGTTCAAACTAATCGCTTCGCTCGCGTTACTATACCAAAAGCTCTCGCATCCAATGTAGGTTAGAAAAGAAACTCGATTGTACAATACCGAGGGAATCCGCTGGCGCCAGACACCGGTAGGTATAACATCGTGACTAGAGAATCCAATCCCGCATCAAAATCGCGATCCCGCAAGCCTGCGGGATTAAGATCATCAATCCCGCGGATCCCGCGGGATTTGCGGGATTGATTTTAATTATTATTATTTTTGTTTCATGTAATTTAAAGAAAGAAAATACACACAAATATTTTTAATTATTCTTATCAACATGAAGCAAAGTTATCACTTATATTATAAATTAAATATAATGATGTTTAAGACAATACAATATTCACAATATTTCACGTTTCATATTTAGATTTTTATTTGAAATAGAACATACCTATTCATTGGTTTTAGAGGCATTTAAAGTCAGCTTATTTTTTTTTTTTTTGAAATACTTTCGAAGATATGATAAAGTATCTAACGTTTCATCTTTTAGATTTGATCTTATCTTGTTGCATAAATAGCCAGCGGCGGAAAAAGCACGCGCGGCTTCCACACTTGTTGGCGGAATTGACTTTACATAAGTATAAACAACTTCCAAATACTTCCCCCTATTCCCTCCACATTCAAAAAGTGTCAATATCAAATCAGTTGAATTATCTCGAGTGGGTACACGCACAGCAGCTCTAGACTCTGCCACCCATTCAGTACGCGCAAAGTTAAATCCCCGTGCGCCGTAGGGGAATCCCCAGTCATAGAGTACTGGAACTGACATTGATTACGTTCCGTTCCGTCCGATAATAGTTCCGATCATCGTCTGAGCCTATTTTTCTTACTTTTTTTCAATCCCGCGAACGTGCGGGATCCCGCATGAGTAATCCCGCATTTTTGATCCCGCAAAAAAGGTGCGGGATCCCGCATTAGCGGGATCCCGCGTTTGCGGGATTGGATTCCCTAATCGTGACGCAGCGGTTACACCACAACAAATGGACAATAATGCATTTATAATCGCATCAAAACATTTTAGAAACACAGTGGTAACTAGCGAACATGGTGATTGTCTCCATTTGGCCGTAATGAGACAACTCGAGTACGTAGAAAGTTCTGTAGTTATAAGCACTTATGAATAGTGGTAGAAATAGAAAATAGTCGTATTGAAATAATTACGTAATATTGTTATGTTTATTTTAAATCGCAATTGTTGTTCCCGGTTTGGCTTAGAACTCAGAAGCATTTCGGTCACTCAATATCACTTCTTAAATCCGACCTAGCTAAACCCTACTAATCCCTACTTAATATATTATTATAAATGCGAAAGTAACTCTGTCTGTCTGTCTGTCTGTTACGCTTTCCCGCTTAAACCTCTCAACCGATTTTGATGAAATTTGGCACAGACAATCTTTAGACCCTGAGAAAGAACATAGGCTACCTTTTATTGCGAAATATGTAGGGCGAAGCCGGGGCGGACCGCTAGTTAACAATACAATAAAAAAGAACATACAAAAGGTACGATAAATATGTGTCAGGTGATATAATTACAGATTTTTTTATTACAAGGAATTGAATAAGTATGGACAATTAAAATAAATAAGCGATAGTCATTTACATAATATATAGGTAAAACAGCAAAATGAAACATTAATTACATTTTCTTAAAGAAGTTAACCGATAAATAACTCAGATACGTAATCCATACATTACGAGCAAGGACTTTCCAAAGAAATATAAGGTGGCATATTAAAGTAGGGATTATATATGTATACAGGATTTTCCCCAGTTAATGATTCAATGGTATTTCTTCGTGTACAGTGAGAGCCAAAGTACTTGTGATTATTGTTTACGACTCGCTTATACGTGTGACGAAAGCTTAACTTAGCTTGTTGGAACTTTACGACACTTCTCAATAAGCGTATAAGGATAATAGTAAAACCTTTGGGCTCTAACAGTTTACGCACAACATTTTGCAAAATTTCCTTCTTAAAATAACATAGGTACCAAGGAGCGACACAGCGAAACAGAGAATTTTAGACAGGCTTATTATATTTTGGTTTCGATATTCCCTTTGCTTCCTTTCCTCAGATTGTCTAAAATAGATATCCAAGAAGAAACAGAAACCATAACTAGTCCAGTATAGTATTTTTTCATGTGTTTGATGAAAAAATACTATTTGATCAAAATTAATATTTGATGAAAATCCGTTAGTCATTTCTATCGTCCACCATCCTACCTTGAGTGGACCATCTCTACTATTTTTCCCCTCACTACATACAGTCCAAGTGTCGATTGGAGCATGCACAATTGCACAGTTGCGCAACGTCCGCGTTTATCACCGGCGAGTTACATCAAATCAATCTATATTACCTCAACTTTCTTCCGATGCATGTACTTTCAATTTGGCGAACGCTCCGCGGACTGTAACTGCGGAAATCGTGTAATATGACCGTCTTTGAACGAGTTTGTACGTTACGTGATTGATGGACAATTGGATTATTTTTGGTTAAGGCCAAGATTATAAGCCGATTAGAACCAACTCTGCAAGCGTCTTTTGTATTTGAGGGAAAGTTGTATTGTTTACGTGGTTGATAGACAGTTGAAATAATTTTGGTTAAAGAATAAGATTATAATTTGACTGGAACAGAAGGGTATTTTAACAAGCGTTTTATGCCTATTTCATTTTCATAGCAAATCTGTCATCAATTTTACACGCTTTTACCGGTGGTAATCATTTTCATTGCGAATTGATTTACTTGAAATATTTTGTTTGGCAGTAAATAATAAATTATAGCTAAATAACATCTGGCGATGGAAGATGGAATAATAGGCAAAAAGTTGTTAAAATCCATTTGTTTTATCTGCTCGACGTTTATCTATCAATTATATCGCTGATTAGTCACGTTAGGTTATGCTCTGCTGATTTTGTAACACTTTTATTTATCGCATCTTAATTTTAAGTTTGTTATTTGCAACTATTCCATTTATTACCATGGGCATTTAAAACTATAATTGTTGACCATAATCTCTCTACCATATCCAAACTTCCATCCCATCTGCCTACGAAAGATTTACGAAAGCTTTTATTGCAATAAATACTTTTTGTTTGTATTTTTGCACTATTCCATAATCTTCTTGCATTTCCTCTCCTTGCCTGGTAGAGATTGCTGTTTAGCACTAACGCCGCCTTTTATGCAAATTATGCTTTTGTAATACTACTTCTGTTTGCATACTATTGTTTTCTCATATATATTGTATAAATAATAAAGAATTATACATAAAATAAATAAAAAAAGATTCAGAATAGAGAAAGAACTTATAACTTGCAATAATATAGATTCATTCTTATCACAAAACACTTTCGATTTCCAAGTACTGACATTAAATTGTGGCACTAGTTCGCAGCAAGACAGCTTTCTTAGTTACCACGTACAGGTACTTTTAAGCACTAGGTAGATAATTTCTTGCCACTATCATTAAGTTATGTTGTTTAAGCTATCTGACACACTTAAGATGGAGATATCACCTAACTTGGAAGCTTTAATTAAAATAAAGATATAGTAAGTTGAACTTTAACCCAATTGCTTTATGGGCTTTTGAATTTTTGGGTCAGGACGCTTTGTGAAAAATACGTGACAAGGATACAAACACATATAAACGAAAGGGCATAGCTTGATTGCTTGATAGGATAAAAAAATTGCGTTTGCAACATTTAATAACAAAAACTGCCAAACAAAACATTGCAAAATAATGGGTTTAATTCGATGATTTCGACAAAGTAGATTTATTTTCAAATTGTCGAATGTGATTCACCGCGATGCATGCAATACATCGCCTAGAGTCGTTGGACTGAATGTCCAATTTCGACAACCGTGCACTTAACGTTACTTTGTAAGACGTTAATTTATGATTATCATCCTGTGTGAAGTGATTGTTGTTTACTTAGTCTACTGATTCGATTTGAAACAGTAGACTAAGTAAACAACAGTTTAATAGCTTCACTTGAGCTGCAAAGACCAAGTACTAGGAATGTTTTATAGCATCCAACTCCCTTCTTCTCCTACATTTTATACCTAAGTATCGTTCAAAGAAATCGGGTCACCGACATGTGCATATTTTAATGTTCCGGCCTTTATTGTTTACTGACCTCGCGTGTACCTTGAAAATCAGGTTCTTGGGGAGACATCATAATTGTTACCCGATATACATATTGTCTTGACCTATTTTGACTGGGTTGAAGGTTTCTTTCGTAAACAAACTGCATGAACGCTGTGCAGTTGATTATATTTAGCGATTGGAATTATTGCACTAAAACTACAGAGTAGGTAATTCGTTGCATGACATGATAGAAGATTTTTATAAGAGATAAGGGAATCATTTTTTAAGGTGTTACCGTGACCTAAATACATGGTGGTCTTTACATGCATATTGCAAGTACTCTATAGATTTCACACAAACCGTCTTTAAAATTTCTGCATGAAATATTACAAACTTAGATCTTAGAAGTCTAAGTGACGTAATTGACGTATTGCTTTTGACCCTCAATCAGAGCTTTTACTAGCGTCTCAATTTATTATATCGTCTCAATAGTCCATTTTTTTTTTGAGCATTATGATTGACGTATTTTATCCAATCTCAATGACGAGATTGAAGGTAAACAACCCTGTGCAGTGTGCACTGGACTCTGAACACTTTAGACAATAATAATGATAGTATTTATTATATGAAAGTTGAATTCTATAATATATCAATACGGAGCGGATCGTCTCGTAAGTAATTCGTTGTTTCAACACTCACGAATATGTCAATATTCTAGTAATAAAATTATTATTTTTTGTTGTTGATTGTTGTGATTGTTGTTAATAAGATGTTCGGCTAATGTAGAATATCTTATTAACATCAATTACTCTTTCGACATCGACAATGGGGTCAAATACTTACAGATAGCTCAAAAAGGACAAAAAATGGACGTACACGCATGTAATATCAACTATCAATATCCCAAAACTTGTATGGCTACCTATAAATAAGTGATCTTTAACGTATTGCTACTAAACTGCGTTTTATCTTGATTGTTATTATTTACATAACTATTTCGGAACATTAAGTAGAGTTCACGCGTACAGCACGGTTAACTTCGCCGCTTATCATACTGTGATCATGACATATTAACGTATTTCGGTCATGGCGGCAAATTTCGAGAGGCACTAGACACTATGCAGTATGCTCTAGTATAGGAGATAGAAATAGAGAAAAATAGTATTTTCTATACTAATATTGTAAAGCTAAGGCTAGTTCGTTTGTTTAAGTTAATATCAGGAACATCTAGTTTGAGTAAAACAATTATTTGTGAAGACCATTTATTTATTAAGGAAGTAGAAGCAAAGCGAGCGGTTAATGACACAGTTGAGGTCTTCAAAAAAAGAGTGTATATGTTACTTAAGGACCAGCAAAGCACCTGAAACACCACCTGTATTACAAGTTCTTATTAGCGGAAATCATCAATGAAAAATGTTGCAAAAAGGGAATTTTTTTACTTAATTTCTTTTTGACGATAAACAAAGTTGAATGTGTCAGCTAGAACACAATAATAATTATTGTTTAATTACATAATACATATAATTATAAATTAAATTGGCATTTATTTCACGAGTGTAGTTATTTTAGTAAGGGCCGATTTTTCAATCCTTAGTTAAAACTTATTCATCGAATATCGTATTAAACAACCATTTTAAAAATGTGTTACTTGCCTTATTTTGACAGTTTTTAGATGACATCTGTATATTATTGTGTAATACTTTATTGGACGGATAAGATTTAACCAAGGATTGAAAAATCAGCCCTAAATTGAATGTTGTTTAACTGACTCGAGTAACTGCATAACAAAAATAAAAATTGCTATCTTCATATGCTTTATGTTATTAATAGCAAAACTGGATCCAAGCCGGTTTTGTAGATGTTGTTTGTGTTTAAATATGTAACAATATTATGAAAGATATAACTATTTTAAACTACATTTTTAAATTTGCTAGTCCAAATAACACCTTAACATACTTCTTATGTATTTAAATTTTTCATCTCACATTATATTGTTCGCTTACAAATTTAAGTTTTAGAAGAATATAATAAACTACCCATATACAATGTTTATATGGCTGAAAAAACAAATCAGGAATTTAAAAATAAAATGATTACTTAAAATCCTTTGAACAGTTCTAAAAAACAAAATCATAAAACAATTTTTTTATCTGTTTCTCCAGTCATCGACATATCCTTTCAAGTATTGAAATGCTTTTGATAGAAACAAACTTGAATAACACAAATAAAGAAGTAGAGATAAGCCAATATTTATAATAGATAAAAAGAAAGTTCATAAAAACTATTATCACAAACAATTAGTAATAGAGTTTTGACCCGCACTGAAAATTAAATAATAAGTTTAACGAACCTGATTATTATTCGACCTGAATAAATTCAGATTAGAACAACGTTTATTTGCTTATTGCTATGTGCAAAATTAATAACCCGACTTGAAAAAAATAGGGAGTATAACTATTTAGTTGACAGTAAACTGAATTAAATATTAATCACCTTAATGTTTTGCCATATAAGTTAAAATAAATGAACTTTTATTTATTTATTATTTAGAGGTATATTAAATAGTAAACAACCTTTCTTGGGTTTTTAAATTCAATTGTTTTTGATACAGTTATAACTCAAGAAAGTCTGAAATTATTTTAATGAAGTTTTATTTGTTTCACTGATAGGCAGTGCCCATCGCAGTTGAACAACAAAAAAAACAATAATCAAACTAGGATATGTTAAAATAAAGAATTTTAATTATATAGTAGGAACATACTATATTTTATATCAATATAACACATAATACATTTGCCATAATATAATTATACGGGGGGTAACTTTATAAGAAAAAAATATTAATTTTTTGTTTCTTAATAGACTGTCGTCAAAATTACCAACAAAAAATATATAATTGACCTCCTCAACCTCTCTTTCTGATAGAAAAACTTCAATTCTACCTGATTTTTTATAAGAGTATGATGCACCAGTCTTTGAGTAGGTTATTAAAGGAAAATATATATATGTTTTCATAACAGAAAATGAGAAATGGAATGAATGGAAGAGTTTTAAACACTAATCCCTATTAATATTGTAGGGACACACACATGCAATATGCTGAATAAATGTTTTTGTATGTACACGTAAAAAGCGGCGGGGAAACAATGTGTCCACAATACTTTATAATAAATTATATTTTATTCAGTAGCGCTTAACCTTTTTTTAGGGACCTTTTATTTGGAGACCTTGGCCTAAGACGTGCTACTCTACAAATATGAAAAATGAGAAAATAACTGTCTGTCTCTATAAATGCAAAAGTAATTCTGTCAACCCGTACCTTCTCCATGCTTTAATCATTAAACTAATTACATTTAACAAATATAGTTTAAGACCTGAGTTAGGACATAGGATATTTTTGACAACAATAACGAAGCCGCCTTCATTTAAAACCTTGATTGTACTTATATAATTCAATCTGAGACTGAATGGTTAATGTATATTAGTTTATTTAAAAAATAAGGTAAGTATGTATTACATATTTTCCTTTACCATGCAAGCTGTAAGGTTGTGGAACTCGCTCCCGTTAAACATCAGGAAAGCTCAATCTATAAGTTCTTTTAAGTATCTGGTCAAACAGCATTATCTACACAACTAACATTTAAATGTTTCATCCTTTCTTATCTATCTTACTTACTCTTATCCTGTTCTTTTACTTTATTCGCTATGTATATTTTAATATGTATGTATATCTATTTACTACTTCCATTTGCACCTTTTATAATGTTTCGCTATGCTCCTTCTACTATCCAATTGTTTAATTTTATTCAGACTTTTCCTATATCCTAAGGTTGCCTGGAAGATATCGCTTCTTAGCGATAAGGCCGTCTTTTTGTACCGCTCTATATTACTATGTTTGTATTTTTGTTTGTTTGTGTTTTGTTTTGTTTAAAAGAAATTGGTACTCATTTAACTAGTATTCACATTTAAACTGGTTAGATATATTTGCAATTTCTAAAAAGGAACATTACAACTTCATTAGCACTAATGCATTGTTTTGTACAACCAAATAGTCTAATAAGAATTGGTGCATAACAAATTTGACAGTTACTAATTTTGGAATCACTAATTGGTTCCACCAAAACATCCTGTATTTTTACTGCATTATTCATTACATATCCACACGAAGCATTCCAAGTTGTTGTTTACAACAAGCTACCAGTAAACTTGATGTTTACGATATGAAAATGTGATAATTAACAATATTCATTTTATTTTGACGAATCTTACAAGAATCTTACAACATTTCGTGTGCATTTATTCAAAAACCTTACATTTCAATGTCATGTTATACAATAATTTAAATGCTATTGACCAGTGGGTCGACACTTAGAACATCGTTTTGGTTAGGCTTCCATTATCAAGCAATTTTAAACTTCATTCAATTGACATAGAGTTCAAATTATTTTGTACTTTTCCAAGACCTAAGGTCAAGTCTGGCCTGCCAACATTTAGAAAAATAAAAATATTTCTAATGTTGGCCTCTCCGATGTAATCATATAATATTAGATTTAATATTTTAGTTTTAATTATTAATTATTATTTCTTCTTTTTTTTAAACCTTATTTTTGTACATTTTAATTTTAAGCTAGTACATTAATAAATTATTTTCTTTCTTTCTTCGATTTCTTGTCAATGGTTAAGACTTAAGCATAGACAACGTCTTGATGTTGATTTGTTGTTTGAAATTTGAATTCAAAATGGCGTTTTATTATTGTTTTGGTGGAAGTTAAACAAAATCTGTTCTTCGTATATCGTAGATTTTTTTATTTACTCAGTTAATGTACAGTACATTGAATTTTAAATTCGTAATATTTCTACCAAAAGTGAAAAAAGAAGAAAAAGTATTATGTGTAAACAATGTTAAAATAGATAATAATTGTGATTTGTGACTAAATATTTGCAATATGTACTATGTACTATATTTGACTGTTCTTTATGGAAGATAAAACATAACAATTTATGAGAAAACTTCTCTAATACGTCATGTTCTGGCTGTAGAATCAATTGGAGAGGAGATATTATTATGTCCAAAGAAAACAACGGCTTCTTCATAAACAATTCCAATATGGCGATCCGAACGGCAACGATATATTGGTATCGAAAATTAGAACGAGATTTTAATATCCCGCAAAATATTTCAAGGAAAAGTATAAAATGTGAATCTAGTTGTATTCACATAATATTTAAGCCGAATTAAGTCCTACATGCCTAAATAAAGATATAAATGAATTATCCATTTTTTGCTGATAATAGTGAGTTTTAATATTATATAAAAATGTTATTATATTATAATTAATATTATATTATAATAAACTTATTGATCTACATTGTTGGTGTTTTATTTTTAATTTCCTATAATTTTGAATAAGGAATAAGGATGAGAATAAGTAGTGTTGTACCCAGCATCGAAAATTTTATCGATATCGATATGAAGTTTTATCGATACTAGCACTCTTAAAGAGACATCACTAGCAACGCCAACTTTTAAATGTTGGCAGCAATGTGGGTCATGTTTGACGTGATTTTTTCATAGGTTGGTATATAAGACTTGACCTAAGTAATACATGCATATGTGTGCGTGAGCTCGAAATCGAAGTACTGAGTGCCGTCTCTTCCTATATTTACTTGCTCTGTGCTATTGACCTTCTGATGGAACCTCGACACCGCTGGGATAGCTAACTATCATCTAAAACATTGAATATTTATCGAACATCGTAAGCGAAATGGCAAATAGGTACGCGTTTTATGCATGACGTATTATTATCAAACATCATTTACACGAGTATCGAAATTGCGACGTACTTTGTTGGAAAACAGCCAATTTAGAATATAAAAACTTGAATCAACTCACCCGATGTCAACTGCGAATTTCTCCTCACCGCGATTCTGCCCACAGAAATGAAACTTAGACGAATGCTAGTCATGATCTTGCGTTTTCAAATTCTACGTGCACGATTCACATCAGCCCGCGTTAAACAAGCCAAAACGAAACACGAATGTAATGGAAATGCTACAAGTTTGCCGTAATCCGTGGTTACAATTTTTTATTGTATTTGTTTGTCAGTGAGAGGCTATTCTGTCATGACGCAACACTTTTAGTCAACATCAACACCGACACTAGTTAAATAAAACACAACTAAAATGCAAACACTTTTGCTGTACTTTCCTATTTTTTGCGCAAGTTTTGAAAATAAAATAAAACAAAAATCCAATTTTATTTTTTTGCTAGATGAGCGGCCATACTGATATTCACAGCTGATTTTGATGTGTGAAATTTTTCTTCAACCAGTACCACGTTGTTTCGGTAGTGCGATTAATATGCCATCTAGTAGTTATATTTGAACAGAATTGAATTATAAATTACTGTTTTACCACACCGGGTGCGTTTTTATTTAGAAACATTCTGTATCATATTGTGAAACCGAAAATACTTTTTACTTTGTATTCATAATTTCATTACATAATAATTATTATAATTATAATAAAAAATAAAAATTTTAATTATTTTTCTTTTATTTATGAGTTGATTGCAAAAAAATATTATTAGCTACTATTGTAATCTGTGTTGCTGTGTAAACTAAAATAAAAATGTCCCTGTCCTTACAAATTCAATTTTTATCAACGTGTATCAATAAGTTTTAGTTCATCTAAAACTTATTTAATTTATGGTTTTACTTTCCAGTTTAGTTAAATAGTTGTTTTGTTCTTATTCTTTTACGGCCTTACTAATAAAAAGTTAAACAATAGATAAATTTCAACCATTTTCTACCATAGCTGTGTCCTGCTCTTGCTCACATGAAACGTCAATCATAAAAACAAGACAGGTTATTGCAATAACTAATCCATTGCATAGCGAATGGGTAACATTTTATTAGTAAGACCGTTATTATTTAAAATAGGAATTGTTAAATATTTTTATAAATTTTATGTTCAGGTGGTTTAGAGAGTTCCAAACTAGTTTGATGAGAGTGATGAGATATTATAAAAATAATAAAAAATACCTATTTAATTGCTAATACAATATGCTAATATTTTCATTAAACAGCTTGCAAAATGCAACATGAGATGAGTAAAAATAGCGCCTCTGGTAACTTACGGTCTTACTAATAAAATGTTACCCATTCACTATGCAATGGATTAGTTATTGCAATAACCTGTCTTGTATTTATGATTGACGTTGTGACGTTTCATGTGAGCAAGAGCAGGACACAGCTATGGTAGAAAATGGTAGAAATTTATCCATTGTTTAACTTTTTATTATTAAGGCCGTAGTGATTAGAGATAAAAATTTTGAAATACGAGTTTAAATTAGGTTCATTATGTTTTAATACATATTACCTAAAATTAAAATTATTCCTTTGTATTAAATTTTATTTCAAACCCCATATCAAATTTAGCAAAATATTTTCCATTCTGTAATTTTTACCAAATCTTTTAGTAAACTGTGATTTTTTATCTGTGAAAAAAGAGGACGTTATCTCATGCAGTCTGTGCAATCAGTTGTCCAAAATGGCCGAGACAGAAACTGATAATAACAGTATTGTTAGGCCTGAACGAAATAATAAGAATTTAACGCCAAGCAATGGCCCCCGTCGCGTTACTATTTACAAAACAGAGACAGGTTTTGGTTTTAATGTCCGCGGTCAAGTGTCTGAGGGTGGGCAGTTGAGGTCGATCAATGGTGAACTTTATGCTCCTTTGCAGCACGTCAGCGCTGTTCTCGAGCAGGGAGCAGCGGAACAAGCTGGGATACGAAAAGGAGATAGGATACTAGAAGTGTAAGTACCTTCCGATAAGATTTTCAATAGTTTTAGTCAGTATGGTAATTTTTTTAAGAGTTTACCACTTGTTTGCTTTGCTGTCGTCCTGCCGGGCGTAGCATGATACAGAATACAATAATAATATTATTATAAAAAGCGAATGCTGTCTAGACAAGTAATGAATCATAAACCAGTTCTTGTTTTGGAAGCATTCATATGTGTGAAACTTCTTCTAAAATGAATCCAATTATTATTCTTCAAACTATTTATTTAGAATTATTAATTTAAATCGAAAGTTTGTGTGGCTAAACAATATTTGATTGACCACCTCCTGTCTATATTTTTTAAAGAGATAAACAAACCAATTACTGGTTGCTCAGGTTAAAAATTAATGTAATAATACCACGAAATTTATTTGGGCACTGTATGTTACATAAACTTGTTAATGTTATACAATTATGTTACATGATTACCGGAATAGATCATATTTTTTGCTTTATTGCAACTGTTTTTTTTTCATTGTTATTTATTTTAGACTTATTATTTAATAGCTTACATAATATGTATGGTATGCAATTATTACTTATAAAAAACAATTGTTTAATTTTTATGTAATTTGTAACGGTTCTGACGATTTCTTATTTGATATTTGCAGACCTGTATTTAAATTTAAAGTTATATATCAAGTTTCAAAACAAACAATTGTTTTGAAAATTGGACGTAACTAACTGTAATTATTTACTTACATAAAGTAAAATAGAAAAACTCATAAGTTAAATCTTCCAAAATATATAAAATATGTTTATATATAAATATTATTGTAAAATACTTATGTTCTTTTAAAAATATCTAGTCATGCCTACTTTTAAAGTATACAAAATATTACACATAATCATATTACGTTGATATCCAACACCTACATATTATACCATGACCTAAATGTTGTAATTCTATCTGATTCATTTGTATTATATTTTGTGTTTGATACAGATTAAATCTTTTTAAAATAAGTCATTATCAGAATAGATTCAAATATTTGACTGGTAGAGCACAGATACCATGTACACACCAAGAGATGAGTAAAAAAATCTTTCTCAATCTCAGTTCTATATTTTTTTTTAAGATGCAGTACACATACATATGTTTAGTGCCTCTCATCAATTCCCATTCAGGAATAATGTTATTTCCTATAAGTGAAAGAATTTTAAGGCTACGGTTCCGTTTGGGATTTCCTATTATAGACAAAAAAATCATAACAGAAATTGAGTGTCGAAATTACAATTTCAAAATAATATTGCATAATAATAACTAGAACAAAACAAAATACTTATCAACAATTCCCACAAAGAATGTAAAGCGAGACATATCTAGTTGTCTAGTAAATATTTAGAACTTATTGACCTTATGCACTTATATGCGCATTGGATATTTAATCTAGCGCTATTAATGATCTAGTAACCTATTTAATTTGTTATCAGTGCTAGAAATTGTAGACTCGTGTTATGGACTGTGCTTTTGCAAAACAATGCAAAGAGTTAAAATAAATATGTTATATTGTATGGCTAAATATGGATAGTTGAACATAAGGTAAATGGTAACATAAGTATATTATTTGTTCTGTAATTTCACATGAACATATAAATTGTTAAATAATTATAGAAACACATTGAGTTGTAAATTTACCATAATATATATGTATTGTTGTCTAACCTTGTAATTAGCTTTGTAATAAACTATCTATCATCAAAATGAGCTGCTATAATATAGTTATACGAGGTATTAGGTCTTATTAAGACAACTCAATATGTAAGTCTATAAGAGGAATTTGTGATTAATATATTGTTAATATCATTCTGAACATTTTTTTTTAATAAATGGCTATTTCTACTGACTTGATGCAATGTACTTATCAATTAAAAGTTCATCATTATTATGAGTATGTTACAAAAAAATAACACTTTAAGGTAGAAGAATTATGATCATATTTGATTATCTGATATTTTGTCTGGTTTTTCACAGTTTATAATATGCACCAATTCTGCCAATACAATAATATCAGTTTTACATTATTTGAGTTGACCAGGGATCATAGACTTTTACAGAAAAATCATATTAGAATCTTATAAGAATGTCAATGTTTCTATTACGATTTCATTTACAGAAACATCTCTGATAATTACCAAGTTATTAGACAAATATATTGCAATAGTTTATAATTATTTCGTCATATTAACACATGTTTATCTTATGTCAATTTCGTTGTTCTTAATGATATTTTGTATGAGTGGGTGAACGTCGTAATAAAGTTCACTCATTTGTTGAATTTGTTTTGTTTAAATATTTAATTGATTGTCGAGTCCTTTTGGAACGACCTGTGTGGATATAAAGGAATGTAGTGTGTTGAAAATTTGGTGTGCTTTTTGATTTTAATTAGTTTTCGTAGTTTTATATAATGTTGATATTCTCATAGTTATTAGTGTCAGTGATCTGTTTGTGCATTCTAATCATGTGTTATTATTAATAATTAATAAATTGCGTAGTTTTAAATTGATTGTGTGGTAATGAATCAAGATGTCTCTCCAAAGAGGTGGGAGAGGCGATTTTCGTTACTGTTTCTATTATTGTGATAATACTGGCTTTGAAATATATGATCTGGAAGGGCCGGGGCAAACTGTAGCGTTAATGAGGTGTGTATAACATACAATTATTTTATTAATAAAAATATATGATTCAAATCACTACATAGTATGCAGCAAAATAGCTTCCCATGTCTGACTGTATGTATGTATGTAGGCTTTAAAACTATGCAATGTTTGATGAGGATTTTTATCTATCTTCTATTAAAAATATGTATTTAAATAGAATGTATACTGTAGATAATTTGTGTGTGGTTGCATTTTGTTTGTTGATTAAATAGGCCATTATTATCTTTAACAAACATACACAATAATAAGTAAGAATTGAAGAATAGCAACACAATGGAATATAAATTATTTTCGATCATGATCTTACTACTACAGTTTCTCTGATTATGAATATAGGTATGCTTTGTTTCATAAAAATTGTAAAGTATTTAAATATCATGAAACGGATGTGTGATTGGCTGTAATTACATGGGAATTAACAGATACGACATCTGAATTGTACAGATTTTCTCACAGACAAGCTGCTAATTGTAGGAGGCGAGACAATTTTGTGATAGTTGCAGCGATTTTCTGAGCAATTACATAAACTAAGAGCTAGCGCGCAAGAGCAACTTTTGTCTCCGCAACTATTTTGTCTCTCCCATCAACTCTATGGGGAGTTGCGTCGCTACGTGCGCGCACTTTCTTACTAGCCCATAGAGTTGATGGGAGAGACAAAATAGTTGCGGAGACAAAAGTTGCTCTTGCGCGCTAGCTCTAAGAATTATTTACGAACTGACGTTTAAACAGTTTTGTTACTGAAAAATGTAATTAGGTGAATGTTATGAATTATGATAGCATCTACATAGAGTTAAAATATAGATCCCGTCAACAAAAACAGCATTGTTGCTTGCAAATAAATCTTGTTTTTCTTTAGGATAGGATCATTTTATCTACACCATTCTTTTAAAATTCAGTCTTTAATAGTTTAGAGTTGATATATTACTAGTAGGGATATTTTTAAATAAAAAAAATATTTTATTAGGACAGTATGCAGTTCAAGGACTGCATAACTACTGTCTTTTCTCACCATTTTTTTTTCAATTTATTACACCCAAACCCTTCTTATGTACTAACAAAAACAGTAAAAGCATTTGAATATCGTACGCAATAAATGTAATTATGACGCGGTTAGATAAACACTAAACAGCTATAAATATCCCGTACACAATAGAATTGTGTTATCCATTTATTTAGAGCAGGATTACATAAGATAAGCTTAAGGTCGAAGGATGTGATTGTGGCATGTCCGGAATTAGATGTGCTTTATCTTTGTCTATGTTATAAAATATATTGTATCTTTTAATATGACAGAGGACATGATTTTTGACGAATAATAATTTTATGAGTAATCTTATACTGTGTATGCTTATACAATTTTTTATTTGAATAAAAATTTTTGAGTTAAGATTTGAACTATATTCACAAACAAAAATGTATTCAGCAATCTCGATTACAATTTTTATGTAAAGTCTTTCAAGTATAAAAAATTAAATTTAATATCTTAAGCTTCCTACAAAGTGAACTAGAATATAAGCCACTAATCAGAATTAGCCCAGTTTCAATATTTTAAATTAATTTTAATATTTTTAATGAATAACTTTTTCTTTACAGCAATGGCGTGAATGTCGAAGGTGCAACACACAAACAAGTTGTTGATCTCATCAAGTCCGGCGGCGACTGTTTGACGCTCACTGTCATTTCTGTTACACAAAAGGTATGAAAATATAATACTTCTTTATATTGTAAGTGCCACTATTATTACTGGTATTGTAATTATAAGACCTTCAGCAATCAGTATAGGTATCTAGAATAATAAAGAAAAGAAAAATAAGTATTGTTGTCCAACATTTTTGCGCTCGTGGTCCTTCGAAACATAAACATTTCATACATTCTTGCCCTGCACCATCAATACTTTAAAAAAGAGTGTTGTAATCAGCTGGAGGCTATCCACTTTAGGTTTTAGAAATACATTTCCAGCAGTCTGTATCCAGCGGCTAATCAGCTAAAATACAAAACCAATACCATACAATACCAGTTCGATCGCCAGGTCTCAAAATACGATATTGTCACCAGGAGGCTGAGCGTCTAGAGCCATGCGACGACGGCTCAGCGCCGATAGGCGTTATCGGCGGCGCTGCCAACTCACGCGCGACAGTGTACCAACGTTACGACTATACGGACAAGAGATCCTTACCAGTGTCCATACCGGACTACAGGGTGGTAATGGAGCGGAATACGGGCAGGTCGTATGTGGCCTTCAATGTCCATATGGCAGGGAGACATCTCTGTAGTCGCCGGTACAGGGAGTTTGCGGCGCTCCATCAGATATTGAGGAAGGAGTTTCTTGGTAAGGGTTGGAGTGATGGTGCTATATAGGGCAGAAGATCTTATTCCCTGATAGTTGAAAACGTGATTCTGAATCTAGTTACAGTGTGGTTGTTTTCAAGTTATACATATTTTTGGTTGTGAGGTTTGTGAGGCAGTATCGTCGTATTAATTATTATTATAGTGGCCAGAATATATTTTTTCGAACATTTAAAGATTTATCAGTAGGACTAAATCATTTATTTAATTGTTTAAGAAGGTTTCATAAAAAAATTACGAAGGGATTATTTATGAGTGCATTTCACATATTTCAGGTTTCAATTTCCCAAAACTGCCCGGGAAATGGCCATTCACACTCAGCGAACAACAGTTAGACGCGAGAAGAAGGGGCTTAGAACAGTATTTAGAAAAGGTATAAAAAAAATAAACAATAATATACTATTAATAAATTCTATATGTGGCGAGAAACTTCACCAGTAAAACATTTTATACTGATAAATTGACAAAACTAGATAGCCTAATAAACCTATGGCTATAAAAATGTTGGGCTACTAAATTTTGCCAATTAAATAAAGAACGCAATAAAAAGCCGATATTATTTCCTTAGAGTTCCAGACTTTACTTTATAGGCCGTTTCGCAATTTCTGCCTATGTTCTGTTTAGCTTACCTGTGAAATTGACTATTTATCTCCTTAATTTATTTATTTGGAACTGGATAATCGATTTTGGACCCCAAATGTAATGTGCATTACCACCTTTTAAACTTTCAGGTATGCGCAGTCCGCGTGATAGCAGAATCGGACGCAGTACAAGAATTCCTCACGGATTCGGACGATTCTTCCAACCCCTCACCGGTAGACCTCAAGGTGTTATTACCGGATAAAGCTGTGGTCACAGTGTCCGTGCTAAAGTCGACTAATGCGGACGATGTGTATAGAGCCGTTTGTGAGAAGATTGGTCTGTCCAGTAGTGTGCAGAAGTACTTTTACTTGTTTGAAATCGTGGAATATAATTTTGGTGAGTTTTCTTTTTTATTGGGTTGGGTAAAGTTGGGTAACGTGGATAATGTGTTGAAAGCCGTTTGTGAAAGACACTTGGTTTCCAGTAGTGTGGAGAAGTACTTCTACTTGTTCGAAATCGTGGAATATAATTTTGGTGAGATGTTTTTATATCGTATTTTTTCTGCATATTTGGTAATATTCATGGATTTAAAATTAATTAAGTGATAAATAACAAGTACATATTGTTATGGTGTTAATTTAGTGAGCTACATTCACGGTTCGCGTTGTGTGAACTTTGGGAGCCAGAAATATACAGCGCAGGCTGACCTAAAATTTTGATAAAATGCCGTTTTTCCAAAAATTGGCTTTATGTAGGTTATTATTTTATAGCTATGCAACTTATGTGCCACAGTAAATCAGCAGAAACTGTAAAATGACACATTTAGGATGATCTTTAGAAAGGTATTTGTTTATAATTTATTTATTTATAAGTAAGATTAACATTTAGGGACTTGGTTGATCCACAATTAAATTATTTATAACATATCCAAATGCTATTCCAGAACGCAAACTACAACCGAACGAGTGCCCCCACTCCCTGTACATACAGAACTACTCGACCGCGTCGTCGAGCTGCCTCGCGCTACGCAAGTGGCTGTTCAACCCGCACACCGAGCTCTCTGTTATAGAGGAGGACCCCAAGGCAGCGGAGTTTATATTCTGGCAGGTAATGTAGGAATATTGAAAAGAAAAAATATAAGAGTATAATTTTCCTTTTTTTGAAAGGTTAATCCTCTAATCCAATTTCTTGTGTATATTTTTACTAAATTGAATTTATTTTTTATAATTTTTAGTTACTTTCTTGCCTCCAAAATTGCGTGTTTTTTTAATCGCGCTGTCTATGAATATTTGTAGTATCTTACTGCAACAATGTTTCCTCCTATGGTATTTTACGACATGTACACTTTCGCTAAGTGTAAAGCGTCGTGTACACTCTCGCTAAGCATAAAGCTACATGTACACTCTCGCTCAGTATAAAGCGTCGTGTACACTCTCGCTGATCATAAAGCTACGTGTACACTCTCGCCAAGCGGCTCGCTCGTGTTGCAGGCGGTGGAGGACGTGAACCGCGGCGTGTGCTCGGCGGGCGCGCGGCTGTACCAGCTGAAGGCGCTGCAGGACGTGCGCCGCGCGCGCGACTACCTCGCCCTCGCGCGCTCGCTGCCCGGCTACGGGCACGTCGCCTTCCCGCCCGCGCAC